>JACCGJ010006586.1:0-15717 GCA_013407085.1 Atriophallophorus winterbourni | reverse complement strand
CAGGATTGAACGCAGTACTCCAAGTGAGGCCGCACGACTACTTTGTATAATGGGATGAAGATTGAAGGTTTTCGGCAAGATAACGCTGAGCGAAGTCTGAACAATTCTCTGCGAGCCTTGTTTGCAGCTTCGGCACATTGAGTAGCCCATTTAAAATCGCCTGTTATAGTAATGCCAAGATCCTTCACTTTCTGAGCAGCCGCTATTCTGATAGTTCCTTCTCCAACTTCTAGTTGGGTTGTCGCTAAATCAGTCGTCATAAGACAGCTCTTCCCCAGGTTTAGTGGCAAGTCCCAGGTCTTTGTCCACTCGATTACTTTTTCTAAATCAGAGATAAGCGTATCTCTACTGTCGGTTCCTAGGATCTTACCATCATCAGCAAACAGGAAGCAGCGTGAACTCAAGCACGCTGCCAGGTCGTTTACAAAAATAAGAAAAAGTAATGGACCAAGCACCGAGCCTTGAGGCACTCCACTGAGAATCAGTGATTCCTCCGAGCACTCCCCTGTAATTCTAACATAGTTAGTGCGATTAGTTAAGAAGCTGTCTAACCATCGATGTAGGTCACCTGTGACGCCACACATACTTAGTTTGTGCAGAAGGTACCTATGGTTCACCGAGTCAAATGCCTTTTGAAAATCAAGATAGCAGACGTCGACTACTCTCCCTTCATCGAGGCGTAATGTCACTTCGTCCAGAAAGCTTAGAAGATTGGTTAGGCAGGACCTTCCTTTCCAGAATCCGTGCTGGGCATCGGATAGTAAGGAATTGTCTACCAAATGTTTACATACCTGGTGCCGAATGATTTTTTCCAAGCACTTGCAAAGAATGCTTGTCAGGCTTACTGGCCTGTAGTTGCGTACATTCGAAATGGGACCCTTTTTGTATATGGCTATTACCGCCGCTCGTTTCGGTAGTATACCCTGGAGTAAGGTAGCTTCGAAAAGATTTCTGATTGCAAGGCTAACTATATTCGCGAGCGGTTGAAGAATAGCCGGATGTATGTCGTCGGGGCCAGCCGACTTAGTTTTGTCCAGCTGCGACAGAACTGTGGTGACCATTTCCTGATTAACCTCCACCGAGCTAAAGGGAGGTGCTCTGCACTCGTGAGTTTCTAAACAGTTACCTGAATCGCGCCTATAAACACTGCAGAAGAATGAATGCAACGCATCGGCTTTTTCCGGTGCAGTCAAAGCCGTATTGCCATCGTCCAGCACTAACGTACCTATTTCTTCTCTTAATGATCGCTTGGACTGAACATAGCCATAAAAAGCTTTCAAGTTAATCTTTGCTTTTTTGGCAAGTCGGGATTCGAAGTCCCTTTTAGCTTTCCTTTGCAGCGCAACAGCTGAATTTCTGGTCTGTATGTACTGCAGTCTAGATCTGTGAGTTCCACAGAATTTGTAAGCTACGGTCACGACATCTAATATCCTTGCGAATAGACGCGCTCCACCAGGGTGGTTTTCCTCGCGTTCTCACTGGTTGTGGAGGAGCAAAATCATCCTGTAGTTGTAAAAGGTGCCCTTTTATAATATTCCACCTGATTTCTACACTAGGTTCTAATTCGTCTGGTTCCCAACTTAGATTCATTGCTTTAGTTTGTAGTTGGACGATGTCCATTCGACCAAAGTTACGGGACATCTTTACTTGAGGACTAGGATGCACTAAAGTCCAGTCAAGAAGAATTACAGCGTGGTCGCTCTTGCCTAGTGGCGAAAGGTATTTGATTCCATAAATATCTCTTTCATTAGACGATAGAACCAAATCTAAAGTTGACGGAGTATGTCCTGTCCTAAACCTTGTATGATCTCTGACATGTTGATAAAAGGCCCCGACATGAAACCAGTCTAGATATTGCGACTCAACTGACCCTGGTGAAGAAATTTCAGTACGCCAATCAATTTCCGGGAGATTGAAGTCTCCGACAATTAGTAATGCGTTGCATTGCCCTTTTAGTACTTCCAATATGTCCATCAGTAATTGGTCGTCTAATGATGAAGCAGTCGGGCTTCTATAAGCACATGCAAGTGCCAGTCTTCTTCTAGCGACAGTAAGAAATACCGATGTTAGTTGGATTGAGTGAGAAGTGATCTTTATTGATGTCTCATTGTGGGGGAGATCTTCGTTTATCATAATTGCCACTCACCCTCCCGTAGCACCAGTATCCCTATCCTGACGATAGATAGAATAATTAGTTGATACAAATGACGGAAAATGATCATCTGGTTTCAACCATGATTCGGAGATGGCAATTATGTCGACCTGGTTTTCCAGTGCAGCAAGCTGCAGCTCACCCCATTTATTACGTATACTGCAAGCATTTGTGTACAGTACACGGGTATTTCTATTCTGCGCACATTTTAAACTAACTTTACTCGGGGTGGGAGCACCCCGTTTTTTGAAACCGGAGAAGTTGGTAAGTGGCTAGACTGCCCTTGCGAACGAGCTTGCACCGGCCTAATAGCAGTTGTACATAGATTTTACTCGTTCAGAAGCTTACTGAAAAGCGAGTTTTTCATGCGCTCGTATTCTACTGGCGGCCCATTTTGGAGTACATCTTCAATGACAACTACCGCAGATGACCTAAACATTTTATGGTGGCTAAGGTTGATCCCTTTTATGAAAGTTTTCAAGCCAGTCATGGGCGTTTTTGAACGCTTTCCATGAAAATGTGGTTGAGGCCCCTTATCTTGGACAACTTTGAATCGCCCATTTGTGTAGCGCTCAAGGTAAGCACTTTTTAAAAGAAGCGTATCCCTGTCCTGCTGGTTCATGAATTCTACCAAGATCGGACGAGCGCTATTTACAGTTAGGTTCCACCGGCCTACACGATGGACCCTTTTTACCTGGCAGTTAATTATCCCTGCCATGCGCAAAATATCTTGAACCATGGAACGGTCCATTTGGCGCCGGGATTTGCTTTCGCGAATCAGCGGCTCTTCCCTATTTAGTATGAGGAGAGTACGAGATGGCCTCGTTTCCGCCATTTTGTGGGGTGCAGCAAGCTTACTAACTTGCTCAGCTAAGGCATTTATTTGCCTCTCTAAAGCAACGTAGTTAGCTTGCTGTGTTATTACCGGACATTTACCGTTATCGACGGTTTTCTTTTTTGCGTTCTTTCCCCCCCCTGTGTTGCTTTTTTATTATTCTTCTTCTTCTTCTTCTGAATCGAAAGCAGAAGGGATAAAATCCCGTTTGAGCTTCATCACAGTAATAGACATGGGTGACTTCTGCTGACAAGGCAAACCCTGAGAGTAGAGGAACACCACTATATCACTCCGGGGATCAAGTCCATCCGTCTCAACAAATGCTGATGCAACGCGCTTTTGAATAGCTGTTCAGATGGTAGAGACAGGAGCTCTTTCGGTAGAGAGTTCCAGGTGTTCACCACCCGCGTGGATAGCGTGCTCGCATTACTCAGCTTCAGCCTTCTAGGCTTCTGCAACTTAAAGTCATGTCCACGTGTCCTCGACTCACCTACTAATCGGAAGTACTGGAGGAACTCGTCTCCATATTGACCGAGAAGAATACGGCGTGTCAGGAGCAGGTCATATCTTTCCCTTCGAAGCTCAAGGGGGTAGAGTTTCAGCAAGCTCCTCCTATCCTCGTACGCCAGTTGGCGCAATCCACAAACCATCTTAGTGCCCCTCCTTTGTACCCTCTCCAAGGAGTCGCATTCGCCTTTGGACTAAGGAAATGCAACAGGTAGCCCATATTCCAACAGAGGACGAATGTACACCGAGAAAAGTGTCTGGAACATTTGCGGGGTAATTGACGCAAAGGAACGCCGAATCGCCCAGAGCATCCTGGTAGCGCTGCCTATTCTCCGACAAGTGTCAGCCTTCGACTTCAAGGAGTCCATAACCAGAATCCCTAAGTCTTTTTCGACCGTCACCGCTCTAATAGGCTCACCTCCAATAAAGTATTCACCACCAGTGTCATCGGAGTTTATGCGCATGACCACTGTCTTGTCCTCATTGATAGGCAGTGACCAGCGATGTGTCCAACTGACTAAGTCATCAACTGCTTGTTGCAGTTGCTTGTGGACATCGCAGGAACTGACAGAGGCCCACAGTTTCAGATCATCCGCGAATAAAAGACAATCGATCGCTACCGCGTCCGGAATATCATTCACGAAAACTTTGAATAACAATGGGCCAAGGACAGATCCCTGCGGCACTCCGGAGCCTGCTATCATCTCTGAAGACAAAACTCCATTCACCTCTACACGGTTTGACCGCCCTGAGATGAATGGCTCGATCCACTTAAGTAGACAACCCTGAATACCCAAACCCTCCAGCTTGACGAGCAATCGGCGGTGGGGCACGCGGTCAAACGCCTTACTAAAGTCGATAAAAATGACATCGACCTCTTGACCAGAATCAGTCAAAGCACACCAACTTTCTCGCGCCAGGAGCAGATTACTTACGCATGACCGATTTTTGGTGAATCCATGTTGTTGTGGACACCAACGCCCACACTCCAAAAGAAAGTTCTCTAATTTCCTTTTGATCAGCTTCTCTAAAATTTTACCGATCACAGAAGTCAATGTGACCGGCCTGTAATTAGCAGGATTACTGGGGTCCTCACTCTTAAACATAGGTTTAATAATACCCTGTTTCCATTCTTGTGGCAAGACCCCTAATGTTACAGATTTTGTAAACAACCTGGCCAGCGGAACGCACAACACTTTTGATAGTGCTCGTAAAACCAACGGATGAATGCCGTCTGGTCCTGGCGCGGATTGTGTGTCTAACTGTTCCAACAGGTGTCTAACAGTCTCTACATCTACATCAAGATCAGACAGCACCTCACTGTTATTAGAGACCGAAGGAGGATCACTGTCTTCCAGACAGTACACGGAGGCATACTGCTTAGCCATGGCTTCAGCTTTCAAACCATCCTCAGTAATGTCTACCCCATTAGTATCTATCAAATTAGGAATATATGGCGACGCCTTTGTGCGGCGTCGAATGTATGCGAATAGCCGTTTTGGTGCACAAGTAGACTCGTCAACCAAACGCTGCTCGTACAACATACGTTTCCTGCGCTTTAATGCCGTACAAAGGTTTATAGCTTGCCGATAGTTGTCATAGTCAGTGGCGTTTTTCCGACTTACGAATATCGACCAGAGCTTTTGACGTTGCCGCAAAAGTTTCCTTATCTCTTTATCAAACCAAGGTGGACCTTTCGCCTTACGACGACGTGTGGACAACGGAACAGCCACCTCAATAACTGTCGAAATGTTATTACGGATCACCAGCCATCAATCTTCAACATCAGCTGCTTGATGGAAAGACCAATCGAGAGATGAAGCAACATCCCGTAACCTACCCGCGTCTGCCTTCCAAAAATTCCTTCTGGGAATTGGATCTGGTACCCAGCCAGTGTTGCGTTTCCACATAAAACTTTAGGTGGCATGGTCACTGCAGCCTAATGGAGCTTCAGTCCGAAGCTGAGTAATATCGGACTGCGTGGGAGGGAATACCAAGTCCAAAATGGACTCACACCCAGTAGGGCCTACTCTGGTCGGATGGGAAACGTGCTGCACGAGGCCCACATCAACCACAGCGTCCAATAAGTCCCGCTCGAATGACCAAGAACCTTCATCTAGCGAAGTCCAATCAATACTAGGAGCATTGAAATCCCCCATAATCAAGCAGTTTGAGGATCTACCATACTGACATATCTGTGATATCACAGTATCTGCCTGAGTATTGGGAGAACGATAAACGACACCTATCGTGGCAAATGAAGCTGCAGTCCTTATACGGCACCATATACTCTCAGCCATACCGGCAGAATGCTGGAAGCGAGCCAACACTGCGACGGAAATATGTTTTTGGAAATATAAGGCAACCCCACCACCGATTTTAGCGTCTGTTCGATCCGAGCGAAAGAGTCTATATCCAAGTATGGCCAGCTCGGGATCATCCTGCTCAGGTGAGAGTCAGGTTTCCGTCACCGCAATGATCGCTGGAGGGTCCAATCTAATCCGATCAAAGAGTTCATCCAGTTTGTTTCTCAAGCTCCTCGCATTAAAATATATCACTTTTAAAGATCCAGATCCCTCCGAATGCATATCGTCAGAGGTTGCCAACGAACTTTTGGCCTCATCCTCTGAAGTATAGTTTTGTCAAGCAGATATAGATTGAAAGCAGAAGTATTCAATACCCGGAAGTCAGGTTTTATTCACTTCAGAATGACAGTATGAGAGCTAAAATGGAAAGAGAGAGACGTGAGTAAAAGTACGGTAGCAGATGTGCACAAAGGCAATGTCATATTCACAACATTCTCCCCGGCCAGAATGTTCTATCTAGATTTCTCTGTTCCGCAATACATAAGGCCTGGTACGCTGTTGCTGAACCACCAATTCTTGGGCATTTTCGGAAAGCATCCCGGAGTCCAATGTGGCAGTATCCTGGTCAGAACGCTGGTTCCGTGTGGCATGCTCGTCATACAAATGAATTTTATCAGGAGCGTCGGTAGAAAAATCTCCTTTTGGTGCTAACTGGCGTGTAGACACTGTGTCCTCGCGTCCAGTCGGGAACCGTACATGCGCATACTGAGGGTTGCATTCGATCAGTTGTACTTCATCTACCAGGGGGTCAAATTTAGATGCTCGGTAATTGCGTTTCATAAGCAAATCTGCGGAATCTGACAACCATGGCGGGAGACTTCTATTTGGAGTCGATCGTCTGGTGTATTGAAAGAGGCGCTTATGTGGGGTCGAATTGGTTGCAGTGCAAAGGAGGGACCTTACGGAGTGCAAAGCATCTAATAAGACGCTCTCCCATCGATCGGTTGATAAGTTTCTCGTTTTCAAGGCCAATGATATGGCTTTCCATAGCGTACCATTCAGTCGTTCGACTTGCCCGTTGCCTTGAGGGTTGTAAGGTGTAGTCCGGCTCGTGGCGATCCCTTTATCCAGCAGAAACGTTTTGAGCTCATCTGACATGAACGCAGAACCACGATCGGAGTGTACATAGGATGGCATTCCGAAGATGGCGAATAGTTGTGAAAAACAATTGATGACAGTTTGCGCTGAGGTGTCTGCACAAGCAAAAGCGAAAGGGAACCGTGAATATTCATCGATCATCGTCAACAGGTAACGGTTGCGAGTAGCTGATGGAAGTGGTCCTTTGAAGTCTATACTCAGTCGTTCAAACGGTTGAGTTGCTTTTAATAAGTTTTGTCTATCTGGTTGAAAGAAACGAGGTTTGAGTTCGCAGCAAGCGCTACACCTGGAACAAACACTTCGGATTTCGGCGATAGAGAAGGGTAAATTCAATTTTCGAACGAAGTGAATCATGCGAGTTACACCTGGATGGCACAAGGACTCATGTAATGCGATCAGATCTTGATGAGTTGATAAAGCCCCACAGTAAGCACGAGAAAGCGCGTCGGCTGCAGCATTTTCTATCCCTGGACGGTAAATTACATCGAATCGATATGGAGATAGCTCCATTCTCAAACGCAAGATTTTATCATTTTTAACTTTCGTACGTTGCCGATTGTCGTACATGAAAGCGACAGAGCGTTGATCGGTGACTAATTTGAAATGATTGCCAAGAAGATAATGCTTCCACTTACGAACTGCTTCTACGACTGCGTGGGCTTCTTTTTCAACAGAAGAGTGATGTCTTTCAGATGGTGTTAGCGTCCGAGAGAAAAAGGCAACAGGTCTGCCATTTTGATTCAAAGTCGCCGCGATTGCTACATCCGAAGCATCAGTTTCCACCGTGAGCGGTACGTTATGATCAATTGTTACTACCACTGCACTCTCTAGTTCCTTGCACAAGGCCCGAAATGTCTCGACAACGTGCTCCGGCAACGGAAAAGTTTTATTGTGGACAAGTGGATGGATTTTATCTGAGAAGTGTGAAATCCATTGGGAATAATAGGCGAACATTCCAAAAATTCTCTGCTGAGCTTTGATGTTGCTAGGCAGTTCTAGGGTTCGAAGCGGTTGTAGTCGATCAGGATCAGGTTTGATTGCCCCATGTGTTACCTCGTAGCCAAGCAATCGGATAGTATCCGAGCAGATGATACTCTTGGAATCATTGAATGTTATGTTGTACTTCTTCGATGCGATCAGAAACTTTTCTAAATTACTGTCATGCTGAGTTTTATCAATACCGCATATGGTAACATTGTCAATGTAAACGAAAATATCTTCTAGTTTCTTGTTTTCTATTATGACATCCATGATACGCTGGAAACTGGAAACACCGTTTGTAACACCGAAAGGTATTCGACAAAACTGATATAATTTGCCACAAACCTCGAAAGCGGTGAACTTTTCGTCATCATTGTGCAGGGGTATTTGATGATAAGCACTCAGCAGATCTAAAGTACTGAAGTATTTGTACTGTGAAACTTTTTCAATCATTACGTCTATACGTGGAAGAGGATATGCATCCAGCTGAGTGTACCGATTTATAGTTTGACTGTAGTCGACAACCAGACGTTTCTTATGACGTTCATTCGTCGTGACCAAGACCTGGGCTCTCCACGGAGAGACCGACGGTTCGATGATCCCTTCGTTCAAAAGACGCTTGATTTCTGAACGTATGAACTGTTCGTCCGGGACGGAATGTCGTCTGGATTTCGTTGTTATCGGTTTGCAATTTTTCGAGAGATGATTGAAGAGTATCGGGGAATCAACGTTAGCAGCGGTTAACCCACAAATAGACAGAGGTGGTAGAGCACCTCCAAAAGGAATTTCCACCTTTTGATGCAACTTCAAAAAGTCATGACCCAAAAGAACATCTGAACATAGATTCGGGAGTACCGAGAATTTGATGTTGTGATAGGTAGAACCATTGATTGACACTGAGAGAAAACAATGACCGTCCGTATAACTGGATAGTGATGTGTTGGCCATTGTTATGAGGTTTTTTGATTTAGTTACTTTGAGAGAATTTCCAAGCACAACTGGTGTTGAAATATAGCTTTCGGAACTTCCCGTATCGATTAGAGCCTCGAGCTTTATCCCGTTTATGTACAAAGGAATCACAGCTTTGGATAAACTTTCCGGAGCTGAGGTTGAAGCAAGAGCTGAGATGGTGGAGTTAATCGCGTTGGGCTTCGTCTTGCGGGAGGACAGGCAAACAGACTGAAAATGACCCTTTTTGCCACAGGCTTTACAAATTGCATCACGAGCGGGGCACTTCACACGAGGATGTCGACTGTAGCCACAAAAGAAGCATTTGAGTGTCGATACCGCGGCTGTTATCTCCATAGCTTCGGTAGGGTCAGCAACTGAACTGGTGGGTTCGGAAGTCGTACCACATGGGATATTATGGTTCTGATAAGTATGCGATTGTATTTCCGCTAGCTCCAGAGAGCGTGCTTGCTTGAAGGCTGTCTGAAAATCCAACGAACGCCACTCGAGTAAACGTTGTCGCATGCTATTTGATCGTATGCCAGTGATGAATGCGTCCCGGATAGCATCGTCACGGTATTGTTCGGCTGTCACGGCTGTGAAATTACATTCCTTTGCCAAGGACTTTAGTTTTAAAGCGAATCGATCGAGAGATTGGTCGCTTTCTTGTTTACAAGTGGCAAGAAGATGGCGTGCAAACACTTCGTTTTGAGGCTGCATGTAGAGATTCTTGAGGACAGAGATGGCATCGTTGAAGTTGTCGCACTCAGTTATGTAGTCGTAAACCGCGGCGGAGACAAAGTTGATCAAGTAATTGAGTTTAACTGACTCTTCAGCATTAACGGCGGCGATGAAGTTCTGAAAGGTTTTATACCAATGATTCCACCGTTTCGCAGCTTCAGGAGAACTGGGGTCAACGTCGAATCGTTCAGGTTGAAGATGACGTTCCATGATCAAGTATTCTTGAAGTGAATAAATTGAAGTATAGTTTTGTCAAGCAGATATAGATTGAAAGCAGAAGTATTCAATACCCGGAAGTCAGGTTTTATTCACTTCAGAATGACAGTATGAGAGCTAAAATGGAAAGAGAGAGACGTGAGTAAAAGTACGGTAGCAGATGTGCACAAAGGCAATGTCATATTCACAACATCCTCACAACCCGAAAATCCACAATGCGCAAGTAAGTTTCACCTGCGGCTCTGCGCTCGCTAATTTCCTGAGTAGCTTTTCGCATCTTCACACGATCTTCCGGAGAAAGATCACGCAGGAGTCGAAGTTCACTACCCTTTAACCTGTAACCCCTCTTTAGCAGTAAGGACAGCAACACGGGTGGAATACCCAATGCTTGCAGCTTGTGAAGCAATATCGCATGGTCACTCGGTCAAATGCCTTTGAGAAATCCAAGTAAATGACGTCCACACCCTGACCTTCGTCAGCAGCTTTAGTCCAATAGTCTCTGGCTAAAAGCAAATTTGTGGTACAAGAATGCCCTTTACGAAATCCATGTTGTTCTGCAGCGATGAAATAGGAACTATTCACAAAAGCCATAATTTCATCGGCAACAATGGCTTCCATCACCTTGGATAACACTGGGAGCTCGGGATCATCCTGCTCAGGTGAGAGCCAGGTTTCCGTCACCGCAATGATCGCTGGAGGGTCCCATCTAATCCGATCAAAGAGTTCATCCAGTTTGTTTCTCAAGCTCCTCGCATCAAAATATATCACTTTTAAAGATCCAGATCCCTCCGAATGCATATCGTCAGAGGTTGCCAACGAACTTTTGGCCTCATCCTCACAACCCGAAAATCCACAATGCGCAAGTAAGTTTCACCTGCGGCTCTGCGCTCGCTAATTTCCTGAGTAGCTTTTCGCATCTTCACACGATCTTCCGGAGAAAGATCACGCAGGAGTCGAAGTTCACTACCCTTTAACCTGTAACCCCTCTTTAGCAGTAAGGTCACTTGCTTAACAGAGTCTAACACAATCTTCAACGGTCTTGGGCGATCTCCTGGCGCTGGCCTGCGGCCTAGACGAAACGCTGTGCGTACCGTTACACCCTTTTCATCTTCGTCGAAAAGGGGGGCAAGAGCAGAATTTAAGAATTCGCGTTCCTGTTTAACCCTGTCTATCGCCAAAGCACCTGTTTGCTCCGGTGCATTGTGAAGAATGACGCAGGATTGTCTATTCTCAACAGTCGTAAAGCTCTGGTGTTTCTTCTTTATAGATTTATCTAGCTTTGATGGTTCCTGGACCTCTTTGGCCTCAAGAACGTTCGTTTCACTGGTAAAACTAATTCCGTCTTTGGAACCGAGTAAAGACGAGGAAGCCACTTCCGCAAAGGTGCGTACATCTTCAGATTGCACGCAGACTTGTTGTACACAAGATGTGTGGCGGTTATCCTTCTTCGAGGGTGAGCCACCATTTACAATACTCCCATCAATACCTTCAGAGGACTTAGCAGAAGCCGAGTCAACTGGAAGCTGAGTACTTGCGAGCTTAAAACCAGTCGGTGGAAGGCATATCTTACATATCGTGCGAATGATATCGCATGAATTCTTCTGAAGCCAACGATACATCTCCGGCTTCATTGAACCACATCGAATATGTATCCACATTAAACAAATTTCACATTGAACAGCTTTAGCGTTATTGGCAACCTGTTTCGAACAAACCAGACAAGAATCCCCAGAGTGAGCAGCGGAGCCCCCATTCTCTTGAGGCTTCCTTGCAGTCAGTGCTGCATGATCTCCTTTTGAAGATTTACGAGTCGTAACCATGTTCAAATCCGTTGAAAATAGAATAAAAGTTCTTGTAATAATCTTGAAATAGATCCGATATCCACAACAATATCAAAATATCGTAAGGAGCAAACGTTCACGTTGACCTTGAAAATTCGAAATAGAATAGATGGTACTGCGGGCAGGGCCGGGTTTTGTTGACGGGGTTGTCCTTATTCTTACGACCTCGGCGTAGGACAACGGAGAACTCTTACTATTTGCCTCAACATTGTTTAAAATACTAGCGGAGGTCCTCAGGAATGCTTCCCTGGGGTTTCTCTTACACTCCCATCATACCCATTACATGAAACTATTTTTACAATAAGTTTCATAATGCTTGGCAAGAATGCCAGAGCATTTTGGATGCGCCCATCTCTGGCACACATCACAAGCTATGCCTTTCACAACCTTCTTACCACATTCACTTGAAATGCAGGGACATGAAGCTTTAGGCATAGTTTGATTTTTTTAAAAATTCAAATAACAATGAATATATATAAAAAATTTCAAAAACGTAATAGAATATGTTGATTCTAGTTACGATGTGTATATAATGCGATAAATTGATTAACAATTTACAGCAAAAATCAGAGAACAGCGATTTGGAAATAGATAATGTGGAGAGCGTGGGAAATACAACCAAGTTGAACGTACCGCGCAAGTTCAAAGAAAAGAATAGTAAAATGTTCGAGTTTCCAAGGCCTTATAGCGGGCCACATTCGCGTTAACCTGCACCATCAGTGGATTTTTGTGGCATTTGGACAGGTAGGGCGTCAACCCGGGCACCGCTACTACCACATCCTCCGGAACAGGGTCAGCTGAGACTGCGTGCGCTTGGACTTCCGATACTGGGATATTGGCTCTCAAGAAGTTTCAGCAGTTCAGCAAAGTGGTCGAAGGGAAATGTGATCCATATTTTCTGGGACGGGAAACGCTGTGGAAAGAGGGAAAGATATGGTGCAGTATCACAAAGAATATAAGCGTAAAAAAGGATAATTAAGACTTGTGTATCGTCTGATAAAAATGGAGGTCAAGGCGTTTTTAAAAATAATTAGGGATGGGGCAGAAATAACCGAAAGGGTTAGTGCGTTCCAAGCACGAGGAATCCGGACGGCAAAGGAGTATCTGCGGTAGTCCAATCTACTATGCAGTTGAGCTAACTTCAAGTGATGACCACGATTTGCTGAGTATGGTGCCATTTTAAGCATACCCCTACATGGGTGAGTTTCTTCCGTCAATATCCGATACGCAAGGATCAGATCGCCTCGGATACGACGATAGTTTGTAGAGAATAATTGTAGGGTCGTAAGACGTTCCTCATAGCTGACGGAGCTAAGCCCCTTGACAAGCTTCGTAGAACGTCTCTGCGGCTGTTCTAGGGCGTGCTGGTCACGTTTCAACCATGGGTTCCAGACGGAGACAGCATACTCCAAGTGTGGCCTGATGTACGCCTGAAGAAGAAACGGGAAGAGACGTGGATCGATTGTTCCGGACGCACGTTCTAAAAGCCCAACGTTTCGATTTGCCACGTATGAAGCTCTACTACACTGAGCAGAGCAGCCCAAGTCATTTTGTATAATCACCCCAAGATCTTTTTCTTGCATCGTGACAGCGAGCATCTTGCCACCCAGATTATAGCCAGGGTCGCCAGGAAGACGAATGCTTAATGCGTGGCATTTGTCAGTGTTGAATGGTATGCAATTGATCGTAGACCATGCGTGTAGTGAATCCAGGTCGAATTGAAGTTCCCTTGCATCGCTAGGTGAGTTGATGACCCGCCAAATCTTGATATCATCCGCGAAAAGGAGAAATGGTGATTCGACGTACCCACCAATGTCGTTGATAAATATCAAAAATAGACGCGGGCCAAGAACGGACCCTTGAGGTACTCCACGCTGAATTGAGAATGGCTCTGAAAGGGTCTGTCTAACACGCACCCGAAGGTTTCGCGAACGTAGGAATGCAGCAACCCAGGACAGCAACACGGGTGGAATACCTAATGCTTGCAGCTTGTTAAGCTATATCGCATGGTCAACTCGGTCAAATGCCTTAGACAAATCCAAGTAAACGACGTCCACACCCTGACCTTCGTCAGCAGCTTTAGTCCAGTAGTCTCTGGCTAAAAGCAAATTAGTGGTACAAGAATGCCCTTTACGAAATCCATGTTGTTCTGCAGCGATGAAATAGGAACTATTCACAAAAGCCATAATTTCATCGGCAACAATGGCTTCCATCACCTTGGATAACACTGGGAGAAGGGTGACTGGACGGGACGGAAGAGATCACTACGGCTTCCACCTTTGAAAATGGGAGTGATGATACATTCCTTCCAACCAGTAGGGACTTCAAAGTTATCCATCAATTTTTGGAAATAAGCCGCGAGAGGTTCGCAACGTTGATCGGCAACTGCGCACAATACTTTCGGTTTGATACAGTCGATACCCGGTGATGAGTTCAGTCGAAGTTGCATGATTTTTTCCCCAACTTTGCTGGCAGAAAACATTATACAAGAAGGTTAAGATGATGGGGTCAAAAGCATGGGGAAAATTAGAGAGGGGTTTTGGAAAATCGGCATGTAATGTGATCCTAAATCATTTGTCGTCGTGGAATCTATACTGGTGGTACGTGAAGAGATACCAGTCTGAACCTTCCGTTTATTGTTGATAAATTTGTACAAGAGCTTATTGTTTTCCAGGAATTGACCGGTGAGTTTACTTTGATAATCAAATTAATCCTGGCGCACCAGTCCCGTGCAATGATTACGTAATTTTCTGTAACACTCCCAATCATTTGGCAGTTGTGTCAGTGTGAACTCAGTTCACGCAGCATTTCTGCGGCACATCCATTTACGAGTTCTGCTCCGAATGAATGTGTCGGTGGTTTTTCGCAGGACAGGTTTTGAGACTGAAGAAAGCTCTAGCATCTGGTGCCACTGGTAACAAAATTTTCGCCAAATGAATACCGGACCGCCTCTAACAGAAATCGAAGCTATTGGCGGTACAACGCATAGAAAATGCCCGTAGTCAATTGGACGTCCCGTTAACTGAGAGTCCTTCATGGTTGACGGTAGTTAGAATAGCACACAAAGTCAAAAAGTTAACAAACTAGCTGATCGCTTTCTGCCTAACGGAGTTTCACGAGAGATTTCCTCAATCATCAACTCCTCAATTCGTCAGCTAAGAGGTCCAATTAGAGAAGGCGTGTCAGTTCCCACGAAAAAGTTGTCGGTTCAGTCACGTGAGTGTACAAAGGTGGGACTTCATATCAGTTCACGCAGCTCCCGAGCAAAAAAGTCCGCGGGAGGGTTTCAACAGTCAAACTGGGTGAAATTGAATTGGAAATCTTCCATCAAAAGACGTGAGTATGGGCAGGGACTATGTTAACTCGGCGGGTGTTTGAAATTTTGGCAAGTCTTTTATCTGCACTACACATATTTATATTTATATTGTCGATATGTCTCATTACAAGCTATCGAAATCCTCAAGAGCAACACACCGAACTACATCTCAATTAAAAAAATGTTCGGTGGTTCTTGATGGAAATATGTCCACTGTTCTGACCACTGTACGGAACCTAGAAAACAAGATTGAATCAGTTGCGGATAAGCTGTCCACGGTTTCTAAAATTTGCAGTATATTAGAACCACTAGCTATCCTTCTCGACCCTAGTTACGTTTAGACTCTGATCTTCTTCAAAAAACGGGTCGATTCATAGTGTCGCTGACCTCAGAAATTGAGCAGCGTCGAAACCGTGCTAAAAACATTATTCTTCTTAATGTAGGCGATAGATATCCTTTAGTGGACCTCAAAAAGACAGTAATGTCTCGTTATGGCCTCCCTCTAGAATCGGCATCTATAATTAGGCTTAGAAAGCCTTCTAACCGCCGTTGTGCCCCGATATTATTAAAATGTGTTAACGAAAATTATGCGTTACATATACTTAATAATCAACATGTCTTAAAATCACTGCCTAAATTTTTAAATGTGTTGATCAAGCCAGACAACACACCCTTACAACGCAGATGCGTTCCCAAGCGTTTCAACGTAGTAAAAC
>JACCGJ010006585.1:0-22522 GCA_013407085.1 Atriophallophorus winterbourni | reverse complement strand
TACATACATACATACATGCATGCATACATACATACATACATACATACATACATACATACATACATACATACGTACATATATACATACATGCATACATACATACATACTTGCATACATAAATACATCACTATTTTTTATTGATGGGATCGAGTATGCTATAGATTGTTCTATTGATTATTGTGCAACCGATCTGACTGACGTTTTATACACGCTGTGTAATGGCTTACTAATTTGATTGATGAACGTAAGATGAATCGTGTCAGTTGCCCAAGTTACACTATCGAACGGCTTGCCCCAACTTCACCATTTTGATGCAAGCCTCACTCGGGTGCTCACTCACCCTTACTTTTCCTCTTCAGGGTAACTATGATCAGTACGTCCGCACGCGTTTGGAACTGGAAGAAAACCAAATGAAACGCTACAAGTGGGAACAGGGTCAAATCGCTTACATGAAGGTACGAGTGATTGTTTCCCACCCACACACTACGCCTCCCTTTTATAATTCATTTAAACAACGCTTGCCTCCTCCCCATTCTAGGACTATGTTGCGCGTTTCGGTCATGGAAGCAAAAAGTTGGCTCGACAAGCGCAGAGCAAAGAAAAGGTTTTGCAAAAGATGGTGGCCGGTGGATTGACCGAACGTGTGCAATCGGATAAATCGTTGACCTTTTATTTCCCCGATCCGGGAACCATCCCCCCGCCAGTGATTCAAGTGCAGCAAGTCAGCTTTCGTTACGGTCCGAACAAAGTGAGTCAGATTCGATTGGGGGGGCATACGCTGGTTGTACCCCCACCAGGAGGTTATGCTCTCTCTCTCTCATAGATTGGTTGTAGCGTTTGCTTTCTTCGCAATACCGATTGCTTGCAATTGTGGTTATTTGTTTCGCTCGCGTCTCCTAAAAAATCATCATTTTTACGGTGTCCGGTCACCTAATCGTCAAACACTTAATCGCCGACACTTAATCATCAGACATTTGATCCCCAGACATTTATCCTCCAAGTCACTTTATCCCCAGTCACTTAATTCCCACTTCTAAAGAATGCAGAATACGTCCATCTTTCCGTAGTTGAGTATCGCTGAATTGCTCGAGGTGTCATGCCATGCAACGAAAAATAAGTGAACTAGGGATGAAAGCAGATTATAAGGCAGACGATGATTTACGCCTCATGGTTGTGCCGTGGAATGATGTAGTCGACACATTTGAGATTTTAGCCGAATCTATGCCTCAAAGTGAGAGGATGAATGAAGTGTTATCTTATTTTGAACATCGCTTTGTTCAGGGTCAACAAATTAGAGGTAGAAGAGAAAACTTTGCGCCAGCTATATTTCCACCTGAATCCTAGAATAAGTATGAAGACGCAAATAGCGGTGTTGCCCGAACGAATAATGCTGTACATTACAGTCACTCTTTTCTTGCCAACATCCCACCATGTGGACTTTTCTTAATGGTTTGCCAAAGGATTGCCGACGGCATACGGCCTAAGTTCTTCAAACAAGTGCTGGGGTTCATATCAAACAGAAGAAGAAGAAGTATGCTGAGATATGCGCCAGGACATCTCGAGCAATTCTCAACTCAACTACGAAAAGATTGAAGTTTTTTTAAATCAATTGCATATCTCTCCTGTTAAATAAATTCATTTAAACGTATTCTGCATTTATCAGAAGTGTGGATTAAGTGACCTGTGACGAAGTGACTTTGGAGTTAAATGTATGGGGATCAAATGTCTGGTGATTAAGTGTCTAGGGATTAAGTGTCTGACGATTGAGTGTCATTAATCCCATTTCTACACATCCCACGTTTGGTTGCTTGTGAGCGCTGTGTATTCGGTTGCTTTAGTTTATACACGGATCCTACCGTTTATGTGATTATATCGGATTCGTGGGATTAGTTTTTAAGAGACCCGATGTAGTAGTTTGAAAGTGGTACGCCACAGTCATGTGTGGCAGTGTGCTTGTCAGATGGGTCGATGTAAGCGTCTGTAAGACAGTCAATCCTCGAGCAAGCTCTCATCATGTTGTTACTGCTGCTTGTTCGCATAAATGAGCTTCTGCCGCAACAATTGGCTTTGGTATTCTCCATCATCATGGTTAAATTACCTCGCGTCATGGCTTCCAACCACTTGCCATTTTTATTGGTAGATAGATAGATAAATGGATAGATAGATAGATAGATAGGTAGATAGATAGATAGATAGATAGATAGATAGATAGATAGATAGATAGATAGATAGATAAATCGATGGATGGATGGATGGATGGATAGATAGATAGATAGATAGATAGATAGATAGAGAGTAATAGATAGATAGATAGATAGAGAGATAGTAGAGAGATGGAGAGATAGAAGATAGATAGATAGAATAGATAGATAGCAAGATAGATAGATAGATCGATAGATAGATTAATAGATTAGAAGATAGATGGATCAAGATAAATCGATGGAGGTATGGATTAGATAGATGGATGGATGGATGATAGTTAGAGAGATAGCTAGATAGACTAGATAGAAGATTAGATAGATAGATAGACAGATAGATAGATAGATCGTTCGATAGATAGATAGATAGATAGATAGATAGATAGATAGATAGATAGATAGATAGATAGATAGGTGGATAGGTAGATAGATAGATAGATAAATGGATGGATGGATGGATAGATAGATAAATGGATGGATGGATAGATAGACAGATATATAGATAAATGGATGGATGGATGGATGGATAGATAGATGGATGGATAGATAGATAAATGGATGGATGGATAGATAGATAGATAGATAGATAGATGGATAGATAGATATATAGATGAATAGATAGATAGAAGAAGAAGAAGAAGAAATTGGCTTTATTCATAGATAGAGAGATAGATTGGGAACGTCTGTGCTCTTTGCTTAACGGTACAAGCTGCACATGCTCTCTGTTATTTTGCCCTGAAGACCAAACTGACCTCAGTCGGGAAGGTCCCGTATCTTTTATTGGGGCTTGTCTTCTTCTTCTTCTTCTTCTTCTACTCAATAATCAAAGGTATGTGTATATAAGCACAAGCCTGATCCAAGCAAAGTGCCGCACCGTCATATGGGCTAAAATACTGTCAGGTTGCCCAGGCGCAGACAGATAGGAAAACGAAAATAGAAATAACAGTGAGACTCCAGCATGTTTCAGCATGCAACCCACTACCGGTGGTCAATAAATTTAACACAGCACACAAGTACTGTACGATTGCACATCAGAGGTATGACACGGAATTGTGCATAATTGGGGTTTTGTTTTAAGCTTCATCTTAACCTGTTCAATTAATTCTGTGTGTCATGAAACGCAGTGTCGAGGAAAGCTTGTTTTGATAAACAGTGGAGTCCGCAACGCTATTTTCGCTTTATTCGTTCACTAAAGCTTATTCGAGGTTCCGGCACATCACCCATGTGTGTTTATGCTGATTTTTCTACAGATTATAGGGCTTTTAATTCTCCCCGATTCCCATCTGTTTTGGGTTTCATACTGTCATGGTTGTAGGCCAGTTTAGGATAAGCTACTTAATGCCAGTATAGTAGCTGGTAAATGGAACAATTAAGGAATTTTTCAGCTAACCTCTACCAAGATTACAGTTCATAACAACCATTGTTCCCCATCTATTTTCCCTGCTATGTGTTATACACTTGTGTGCTTGTCTTCCGTCAACACTCAGCCGTGGATCTACCAAAATCTTGACTTGGCAATCGATCTGGACCGGCGGGTGGCCCTGGTCGGACCCAATGGAGCGGGCAAATCCACGTTGCTCAAACTGATTGCAGCGGAAGTGCGTTCCCGGTTTTTTTTCACGAATGTCGAAATATCATTGCTCGACTGTGCTTTGCTTATTGTCTCGTTCTCCTTCCAGCTGGAGCCAACCGACGGCTTGATTCGGCGTCACTCCCATATCCGTATTGGGCGATACCATCAGGTATGTTTCCAAAGCTCACTGCCATCCTTGAGCTTGTTGTATTTTCAAACTTGCTTCAGATTCAGTGAGAGTCAGTTTTACCACATGACCCATTCAAACGGAGTTCAGTTGACTTACACGGGATGAGTGCGAACTGTGTAAACGTCACGTCGCTATGTTCATGAGATTATATTTCTTCGCTGGAGACGAATGGTATGAGGTATGAGACCACAAGCCTGATCCAGGCAAAGTGCCGCACAGTCAGAGACTGCACGCGGTCTAAGTTACGGTCAGGTTGCCGAGGCCTAGACAGATATGAGGAAGAAAAAACAACAGGAAATGGTAGTGAGACTCCAGCCTGGTTCAGCATGCCGCTCACTACCTCTGGCCAATCAATTCAGCACGATGTTAGCCGCTGTGCCTCCCTTGGGCTTCCACGCATAGGTCAAACTCAGATGCACTATGTCTGGTTACATGCGTTGAAACTAAATCCCGATGGTGTGACATGTCACATTGCGTTACAGGCAAACAGTAGCCGCCATGCTGTTTCGGAACCCTGTTCATTGTTTGCTGAGTCCGTTTGTACTTGTACTTGTGTGCGACTATCTTCACCTGGAGGATGAGTCGGCTTCAATGAAGATTATTGGGAATTTGGGTACAAAGCGGCGTCCACATCACCACTCGCCGTTTGTAGAGTCCGTCAGCTTTCATGTCTCTGGGATCAACCAATGTTTCGCAAAATAACCGTTTCATGTTTTTCAACGAACCTCCATTTATTCGCTTTTGTCAGCATCTACATGAAATGCTCGATATTAACATGGCGGCCGTTGACTGGATAATGCAGTCGTATCCTGATATCACCGAACGGGACGACGCTAGGAAATTACTCGGTCGCTATGGTCTTTCTGGGGCCCAACAGGTATGATGTGTTATCGTATATCGAACCCGCTACACAATCTCGCTTCATTGCTTGTCTCTTGTAATCGATCTGCCTTGTCGCGCCTTCCGTTTGTTTTCAGCGTTACATAGGGAATTAACGGAACACTCACTTTGCGTAGCGAGGAAGGCGTATTCTGATGCGTGTTTAACTTCATCCGAATATATATCGGTGTCTAATGTTCTATCGTTTCGGTAGCTGTTAGGTCTCACCCTGTTAAATTAATTCGCCGCACAAGTATTGAGCTGTATGTGGAAACACGCTGGAGTCTCACTTTCTTTATATCTGTCTAGGCCTGGGCAACCTGACCGTATCATAGCCCGCGTGCAGTCTCTGACTGTACGGCACTTTGCCTGGATCAGGTTTGTGGTTTCATACATGCATACATCTCCTTCCCCATCTGTTTCGGATGTTAGCGTGTCATGGTTGTATGGCAGTAATGCTGGCCGCGATGGTGATGATGGAACACTCACTACAGCATTCCAGTCTTCATCAAAACGGTCCGAGTACGTATTAGCCTAATGTACAGCAGATTTCTGCCGCAAACACCTTACATCTGCTCTGACACCACGCGTATTTAGCGTTTAAGCCTTGACACCTATATCGGCGATACACTGATGCGAGCGCAAGCGTTACTACCATCATGTTTGCATTTTGAGTTTAAGTTCAAACCGGTTATTCTTTATACACGGATGTGCAATCGTGCAGCACTTCTGTGTTGTGCAGCTAACACCGTGCTAAAAGTATTTGTCACCGGTAGTGAGCTGCATACAAAAACACGCTGGAGTCTCACTGTCATTTCTATTTCTTTTTCTCTATCTGCACATGATTTCATTTTTTATTTGCTATTTTCTTTCTCATATCTGTCCAGGCATGGGCAACCTGACAGTATCTTAGCCCACGTGCAGTTTCTGACTGTGCGGCACTTTGCCTGGATCAGGCTTTCATGCCATCATACCGTACGGTGTATCATGGTATGATGTTGGAGGTATATGTCACGCGGATGACTCAAAATAGTTACGATCAACTTGATGCTGATGGTGTTCGTTGATTCGTACTGTTGTTGTTGTTGTTGGCCTCCTTCGGTCGGTGTCGACCATGGATGTACATCACAATCGCGTGAATGTCCAAGTTTTGCAGCTTTTGGAATGACTAAACAGTCTGATTCGGGAGGAACAATCTCTCCCACAGCGCTGGCGACGAAAGTCAGAACTCGGTTGTATTGCGTCAGTTGCACGCCGGTGGCGTGATCTGCGTTCAGCAGCCAAGAGCTGTATCTGCTCCTCCCCAGCTTGCAGACGAGGCTTTACACAGTGCCTCCAATGTGAGCGGTCAAGAGCAAGTTCTTCCCAACTCGCCGGGTCAATGCCAAGAGCTTTTTGCAAACGTCTTTGTACCGCAAGTGCGGTCTGCTCAATGGTCGACTTCCTAGTTGCAACTCACCATAGAGTATATCTTTCGGAATACGACCATTTTCCATTCTGTAGACATGACTAAGCCAGCGCAGGCGGCGCTGTCGTAATAGAGTTAACATGCTCTGTAGACCAGCTTTTGAAAGCACTTCGGTGTTAGTCACTCTGTCCACCCACGATATGTTCAATATACGACGGATGCTTCGTAGATGGAAAGCAGTCAGCTTCCGTTCGTGTCTCGCGTGGGTGGTCCAGGTTTCACTGCCGTACAGTAAAGCATTTAGTACGCACGCGCTGAATACCATCATCTTTGTCTGTAAAGTCAGCTTGCGGTTACCCCAAACACGAAAGTTCAAACCCTTGCATCGTGTGTTAATTTTCCATGCCATTTACTTATTATGCTAGTCGTCACCTCAGCTCAGCTCGTTGTTCCCTCGGTCGTTACAGGTTTGCCCGATCCGTGCCTTATCCGACGGTCAACGGTGTCGAATCATTTTTGCCTGGTTAGCGCAGAAGGCACCCCACTTGTTACTCTTGGACGAGCCGACCAATCATCTGGACATCGAGACGATCGATTCGCTGGCCGATGCGATCGATGATTTCGAGGGCGGTCTCCTGTTGGTATCTCACGATTTCAGACTCATTTCTCAGGTTGGTTCAATCGCCCCATTTTTTCTTTTTTTTCTTTTCTGCGACTATATCCTTCTGAAGGATGACTAAGCTTCAATGAAGTGTCTTGAGAATTTGGGTACAAAGCGGCGTCCCCAACACCACTCGGCGTTTGTTCGAATCAGCTCCTCTACACTTTTGCACAACAAAGTGCAGCAGGGAGTTGACAGGAACAGGTGGTGTGCACCAACTAGCCGCCTACGAGACTCTGCTCCAGATGTTTCCTCTGAGTTTTCTCCCGAAACCTTTCCCGCGATCGGGTATCCCGCAAGGCAGCGGAGGTTTACAATCAGGATTTTGCTTCCCATAGATGAAATGCCCTCCTAGGCTAACGAGCTCCATCTGCCAGAAGCAAACTGGTTTTCAGACGCCAGTCACTCGCCCCTTCTGTTGGTAGATGCAGTTCCACCGAGCTCGGGGAGCCCCTCGTGCAGGCCAACGAATACTTTTATTGGCTGGCAACATCATGCCAGTGAAACAGGTATCGCGCTCGTGCTAAATTGATCACCACTTGGTACGACCTACATTTTCACTGCGCATGTGGTGTCACTTTGCCACACTGTGCAGAGGCTGTCATACATGCCTGCCTTCCTATATACATTCGCGGATTAGTGAACAACAAGCAGTAATCTGTCCCGGCTGTCTCTGGCTGTGCGGCGCTTTGCCTGGATCAGGTTTGTGCTTTCATACCATACCTCTGTTCACTAAGTTGTCCGCATTCGGAAATGCGTCCCTTCCACTTCTACCGGCGTTACCTGTGCAGGTAGATCTGCTTTCTATATTAGTATGCATGTTTGTTTTTGTTTCATATGCATCGATTTATTAAGCGTAAGTCCACAATAATTATAAATTGTAATGATACCCTCTCAAGCTGCTTGTTATCCTTCATTTGTAAAACAATACACTGGTATCCGAGTCATATCTACACTCTTTACCTTGTTTGCTTTTCAGGTTGCCAAAGAAATTTGGGTGTGTGAAAACCAATCAGTCACTCCATGGGAGGGCGACATATTTTCGTATAAAAAATTCCTCATCAAGTCAGTGGACAAAGAATTGGCGCGAGCGCAAGCGGCCCAAAAATAATTGTGAAATGTGACCCCCCCAGATTTCCTCGTGTGTGTGTGTGTGATATTTTATCTGTTCCCATTGATCAGAGTTATTCGAGACCCCTTCGGGTTGTTTTGTCTTGTCTTTTGATCACTGGGTTCATCACGATTGGGTTATTTTGGTATTTTTATTTAGGAGACATATTGATGTCGTCTTTTAGGTTGTCCTCCAAGATGGCTTAAACTCGTTATGTCTCGCCGCTTCGTTGGAGTTGGAACATATCGGCGAATTTCAAATGTTTCTGAAAGACAACTCACTTTGAGTTTCGGAGTAAATTCTGTCAGCTGTCTGTCGAAGTTTAGAGAACGATTCAACATTTACAAGATAGATTTTTCGCTAATGGTCTCATTCGCCTGGCTCACCCTCATTCTTAAATAGCGCGATGAACTTGGCGTCTCGCATATCTATTGCGTATGGACACACGCCTCCTACACTGAAACAGCAAATGGTGACGTTGCTCTAATGAAGCTGTTGTACAGTGTTTGACATAGGCAGATGGAATTCCGTCGTCACCAGAGGCCTTCCCATTCGCTAACAGACCGATTGCTTTTTGAGCTCATCAAGAGTAGAGGAAGTATCATGGGTTGACATAGGCTCAACATGTTCAACTTCATGCGGTGTTTTTATTGCGGAGTGGGGGTAAGTACTCCACCCATCTTTTGATATGCTCCGTTTTTTCTCGGCTAGTCCTTATTTCCAGCTGCTCTAAGAAGTCGTAAGTTTTCATTGGTTGCCATTCGGTGGAACTTCAAAAACAATGACCGATTATTGCTTAAGGCAGTAATCATTACAGAAGCTTTCACTGCGAGGCGATCGCTCGTTTGAGTTTTCTTAAGACCATAATGGGGAAGATTACCTCGGCGTATGCAACTTTTTCGCAATTTCCAGTTATAAAATTATACTTTCGGTAGAGTTTTGTTGATTTCTTTTGTGAAGGTGTTAAGTAAATATCATTATTTGCCTCAAAAACTCATAATCACATTTAAAACCTTTTAATTTATGATTCTCGATTCTGATTGGTCCATTTGTCGGCCATATTGTGTTTCGCTAAAAACGGTGTATAAATACAGACGAGCCGCAGCCTAATGGCCTTTTGGTCAGAAACGGTAAAGTTTTTTGCCTGAAGGGTCTGTCTTTGTTCTTGCTACACGTAGTGTTGGGTTTATTTAGTCAATTGTTACTAATAGCATAAATGTTTTTCAGTGTTAAGCATTTGGGTAATTATTACTTGGGTTCTACTCTGGTTTGATCAAATAGCATCGTATTAATTTATATAATTGAGTAGCTTACTTTTACCACATTCAAATGATTGTAATCGCACCTTCGTCGCGATTATTAAAATTCTTACTACTTTGGGCGATTTAGCTCCGAAAAGATTTACTTTTTGGACACAATGTCGGGCATTAACTTTTATATACGAACACACGGGCTATCGAAAAACCAACAGTATTAAAAGAAACTCAAATCAAACCAAGTGACGCCTACAGTCACGTTGTTGGTTGTGCGCTGTCTATTTAGCAGGCAACATCACTTGTTTTGAGTGATCCCGATTCTTACTAGATTAATGTGTTTACACTTGTGTACCTTAAATCTATCTAGGCCTGGGCTATTGAACCATATAAAATAGACCGTTGATTGATTGCTTTCAGTATGTAGACTACGATTGCCTAATATTTCCATGCGTGTTTAACGCTTGATAATCTAGAGTTTGTTGTCTCACGTAATATATATTTAACTAAAGTTTGAAGGCATTGTTTACAACGAAACACGATTTCCATACATAATCAGTGATTCATGATCAAGCATTCGATATTAATAGGTAATTGTTGTATTAGGTATTTGACGTCTTTCCCTTGCGCAGTGACCGTATGTAGTACCCGACACCTGAGATTTCAAGGGCCAATTGTTCGCATTGGACAAGTGTAATATGTGCTGTCTAGGTATATATATGAAATCACAATCAGATCGGTTAAAAGATGTGATCGGGTTGATAAGAGTGAAAACACCTGAGCGGCTTGTAGAACATTCTGCGATATCAAAGTCGAAATTCCAAACGTATAGAGTGCGCAGCAGTTCTCCAGAAAGGTTATGCATATGAGCTTGATGTGGGATTGTCGGTAAAAATCCACTGTATCCATTGTGCGGACAATTTCCGCTTCTGTCCTTACCTGATGAGCACGAAATCGGTCGTGGGGTGTGTTTGTGATGGAGATCCATCAAATGAGCTTGTTTGTTTTTGCGTTCAAACCCAGTCTGCATGAGCGTGGGCTCATGTGATTAACCTAACCTTATCCAACAGTGACATACAAGCGCAACTTGTTTACAATTATTCCACTGTTACATGTACATGCGGATCCTGATCCTACTGCCCCTACCTGATGAGTGGATACAGCACGAAACCGGCCGTGGTGTGTTTGCGATGGAAATGCATTCAAATGAGCTTTTTTGTCGATGATCAAGGGTTCAAACCATGTGATTGAACAGGTTGGTCGTACAAGCGCAAATTGTGGGTTGTTGTTTGTGACGCTTATTTGTTGAAAATAATTTTTTCTTGCATTATCTTTTCAACCCTATTTCTAATCCCGGATTTGCGGTTATATTCAATTAAAACACCTACTTATAATCAGAGAGTTCGCTGACCATAACAATCATCAGAGGTGTGTCCGGGAAAAACGACAGACAGTCCAACTTCCGTGTCTACCGCATCGCGTCCACTTGTATGCTTTGATGTTTAAAAAAATTAATTCACAGTATGTTTCGCGGTTTTTTTTCTTGTCTTTGGTTATGGACGTGTACACTGACAACAATCAAAACCACTAATACTGAGATCTGCAAGTTTACGCCACTAAATCGCTCTCATCCATCCACTACTCTATAGGTACTGAGTTCAGTTGTGCTCATTGTATTGAGTTAATTTCCGTGTATATGTCTTGGAAGACTCGAATAGCCTTGTTGCTCCAATATAAATTGGAATGTTAGTCTCCATTTCACCCGATGATTGCTTCAATATTGAGCGTCAGTATGTTGGACTAGCTACAAGGCATTCTTCTCTTACCTTTCTAACTAAATCGTAAAAGACTTCTTGAAAAGTGTGGAAACTAGTTGTTAAATCTAATACGTATATCACCCGACTCTATTTGATATGTCCAGCTATTGAAAGCGTTTAACCTTCGCATACTGGAATTCAAACCGGAATATGATTTTTACTCTGAAAGAGACGTTTGCTTGAATCTTGGTTCCACAAACGTGAAGAGTTATTGTAGCTCTGTGGCAGCTGAAAATGTAAATTCCTCCTGTTTATTATTACAAAAATTCGTATAAAATCGGTCTTAATTATCGGGACATCTGACTCGATGCGCATTTGGCGAGAGGTTTTGCTATTGCCTTAATTAACTAGAAAGTCAACATGATGGTGTGTGCTGCATAAATCTCTATATGCAATATGGTCAAAGATTTATATGTGTTGGCATGAGACATATGCTGTTAATAAACATTGGTTTGTGATGAGATTTGTTGGATATTATTCATTTTTAGTCCATCATACAAACGCTCACTTTCTATCGTCCTCCGTCGAACGCATAATGAAGGCTACGGCTGGTGGAGTTTCAGTGCTCACTGTCCTAACAAAATCGTCTGAAATTGTTTTCTGTTCAATTACTCAGCGCATTCAACATACGCATATTTATTTAAGACCTTATTTTACCCTTCTGCGTGCACATGTCTTTGAAAAGTTTGGTCGTGCCACTGTTATTCATAGATTATATGCAGGTAAAAAGCTATGCTTAACAAGACCCACAAAAATGTACATCGGGTCGGATGGTAAAAAATATCAGAATATTGTTAGATTATTGTCAAACATAAAAAACATACTTTTCCATGTGGATATCTAGTGATTTTTTGAAAACTTCAACAGTTCCAGATTGTACCACATGAGTAGGTAAACTGTTCCACAGTTGCACGTTGCGAACGGAAAATGCATATTTGCGGCAGTTCAACCTGCTATGCTGTTGGTAAAGTTTTAATTGGTGACCTCGCAGATGTGTGTTATGGGAAAGATGAAACAAATGACCGCAAGGATGATTTGTTTGATTAAGCACTGTCCAAATGAATATAAGTGCTCCTCGTTTCCGTCTGTATTCAGCCGAATGCAAATTCAATAATTTAAGTCGCGTTTCGTATGGATAATTTGATAGTCCCAGGACGAGTTTTGTCGCTCTGCGCTGTGGAGTTTCTAATAGCAGAATATCTTTTTTCAACCAAGGATCCCATGCCGGTATAGCATATTCAACATGAGGACGGATGTACGTTGAAATCAATTTGCAGGCAATATTGGGGTCAAACGAACCTAGGACTCTTTTAAGGAGACCCAAGTTGTTTTCAGCTTTGCAGGCAGCCAGTCGACATTGCATTGAGTTTCCTAAGTCTGATTGGATAATCACACCTAAATCTTTTTCGGAGGAGGCGGGTTTATTAACAGTGCGACCAAGATAATATACTTTGCTCGACTTGCTGTTGAAGACAATAGGCTGCATTTCGAAGCATTCAGGGGCATTTCGTTGTCTATGGACCAAGTGTGAATCATATCGAGATCCCGTTGCAGGTTCTGCGTGTCGTCTGTGGAGTCTATCTTGCGCCAAATCTTTGCGTCATCAGCGAAAATAAGCACGGACGACTGTAATACAGTAGGCAAGTCGTTTATATATATATTGAAAACAAAAGCGGTCCGAGGACTGATCCTTGTGGGACACCACGGGCAACTTTAATCGACTCGGATAGTTCGTTTTTGACTCTCACGTACATCTCACGGGATATCAACCATTCTTTAATCCATGCATGGAGTTTACCCTGTACTCCGTAGGTGAGTAGTTTCGACGAAAGTATTTCGTGATTCACACGATCGAAGGCTTTTGAGAAATCGATATAAATTACGTCCATGGAGTGGCCGGCATCCAGTAGCTCAGACCAAGATTCTTTTGCTAATAGAAAGTTTGTCAGACAGGATCGATTTTTCCTGAATCCATGCTGTGCCTCGGAGATTAAATTAATAATCTCAAAGTGATTCCGTAAGGCATCAGCTATTATGGACTCCATTACTTTGGATAGCACTGGTAATAACGCTATCGGGCGATAGTTTAAAGGATCATTTCTTTTACCACCCTTGTAGATGGGACTAATCAGGTCAGTTTTCCAAGTTTCTGGTACAAAGCTCTGCTCGAACATCATCGTGAATACGTCAGATGTCGGTATTGCCAACTCGGAAGATAGATTGTGCAAAATGTTTGCGTGTATATTGTCTATACCGGGTGAGCCTGTTCTCTTCATCGTCATTAATTTTGTTTGAACAACGTTGGGGGGGGGAACTCCACCCCCTGAAGAATTGGCAGGCTGCAGCTGTCAGAGTTTAAGGGCTGTCTATGGGTCGACACTTGTGAGATAACTGATGCAAATTGTTGTCGGAAAACGTTAGCGCAATCTTTAAATGACGTCACTATTCCAGTACCAGAGACCAGTGGCGGTATTCCCATTTTAACATTCCGGAGGTCGTTGACGTGCTTATACAATGCTTTGGGATTTATAATGAATTTTTCGACAAGATCGATTTGGTAATCTTTTCTGTCTTTTGGAATGAGGCAGACACTTATTTCGCAATAACGTGTAGTAGCACCAAGTTATCCCAGACGGATCGTTCAAGTATTTGAACCAGGCATTGTCACGCTTACACATCCATTTCCGAGTACTGCTTCTGAGAGGCTTTTTCGGACGCTGTTTGCTGGATATTATTTTCACCTTCGATGATAAGTCAATGATAATACGAAGTTGGCTGTAAAACGTTTCCCAGATTTCCTTAGCTGATTTGAGTTCAAGGAAATCCCATCGATTTGCAGTAGCAAGAGCTCGAAGCAAGTCATAGTTCACAGTTCGTTGAGTATTTCCCGCTGGTTCGTATTGATAAGTATAATCAAATGTCATGACAACATGATCACTCAATCCGAGTGGAGCTGTATAGGAAACAGAATCTATCATGAGTTCTTCGTTTGTAAGTATGAGGTCCAGGCTAGATGGGGTTTGTTCAGATCGAAATCGCGTTGGTTGTTGCACATGGTTGTAAAGAGGGGTGCAAGTCATTATTTCTTGAGGAAAGCTTTTGAATGAATCGTCACCAGTAATGTGTGTTGCAAGGGTCGGTACATTAAGATCACCGAGGAGGAGCGAATGTGAATATGTGAGCTTCAATGCAAAACGTATTGCATTAGCAAGAACAGTGTCAGCGGCAGATGATGAAGAAGGGGGTCGATAAATCAATGCTAAGAGGCACTTACGTTTATCATGTAAGTCGAAAGAGCAAAACAATGTATCTGGGACATCTAACTCGGGGGAGAGAAGTATAGTGCAGTTGATGCTTTCATGTAAGTAGAGGAGGACACCGCCAACTTTTGTTGCTCGATCTTTTCTGTAAATCATCATATGAGGGATTTTAAGTTCAGAATCGTGTATAGAATTACACAACCAGGTTTCTGTCACTGCAATCAAATCCCAAGACGCCACGGTTGCACGTGAATACAGTTCAGTAAACTTGCCCAGAAGGCTCTGAGCATTGGTGTAACAGCATGATAGAGATTTGATTTTTGTTGACGATGAAGAGCTCATAGTAGTGGATTCGCCGACCCAGAATTGGTCGGCTGCTCCACGTTTTTTGTCTCAGGTGCATTTGATTGACTTGGTAGCGAAGTCATTTCAGGAACAATGGTGTTCGTGCGTTTTATGTCGTATACAGCCCGAATACGAATTTCAGGAGGTGCAAATTTTCGACATTGATACCACGCCTCGAGTATTCTATCCTTCATCTCATCTGTGCGGAATGATATTTTGAGAGGAGGAGGCTGATGCGTTTCTTTTTTCGGTATAAGGCGCATAACATGAGTAGTTATTATACCCTTTAAACCTAGAATCTCTTGTAAAAATCTCCATTCACTGCAATCGTGTTGCATACGTTTGCTGGATTCTACTTCGTTCGAAATGGGTACACCAACAGTCATTTATCATTTAACAATTGTTTTAAGTCATACAGATCAAGGTACTGTCCTTGTCCTGTGAGTGCAAACAGCACGAAACTTGTGGTATAGTGTGTGACGAAACGCATGCAAATGTGGTTTTTGGTCCGTGGTTATGGATTCAAACCCAGTCTACATGAGTCGGGGCTTATGTGATTGAACCGGTTGGTCGTACCAACCTTTTCCAACAGTGGCATACAAGCGCAACTTGTTTACCATTATTCCACTGTTACAGGTGAATGCGGATCCTGATCCAACTGTCCCTACCTGATGAGTGAAACCAGCACGAAATCTCTGGTATGGTGTGTGACGGAAACGCGTGCAAATGTAGTGTATCGTCTAATCTACCAGCATGGAGTTTATTTATGAAACCGTTCACTTTGCATCGTCTTTTTCTTCTTGGTATCGACATTCTAGCTCTCACGAGAATGTGCAGCTTACAACCGATAACGATCACCAGAACGTAAGAGTTGCGAAACGTTTTTCATTCTGAACACCAGCTATCACGAAAGATACAACCGGAGTGTGGTTTAGTTTGGCCAAATATGAAGCAGGAATTTGGTTTTTGCCATCTTTAGTCAATTTCCAGCGTTATGCCTCTGATGAGCTCTGTTGTGAAAGCGTGCTCGAATCGGACAGCAAAAACAGTTAGTTTCAAACCCTGGTCAATTAAGCGCGGTGAATGTTTTCTCGGATATTGCTTTAAACTTACATGCACCAGTGATGTATTTTTCGCTCTGGTATACTCTCTCGCCCAACGAGAATAAGGTCAGAATGATACCAATGTTTGCAGGAGAACTTATGTTGTTGTTATTTTCTGGACGAATTTGTTCGTAACACAAAAAATGAAATATTTGAAAATTTTCTAAATATGATGTCAATCTTAAATTTTTCTGCTTACCGTGAATCTCCTTTGATAGTTTGGTCATTAGTCGTGATCACATGATACCACTACACCAACTTTCTGTGACCGGCTTTTGTGGGCCAATGGTTGACTGAATTAAAGAGCTTATTTTACATTGTGTGGCTTCCAGTAAGTGATAACGCATAAATATTAACTGAAGTAATTGTACCGTTACTGCATTTAAGTGGACGAGTTAAAACACGTTCGCTACTACTCGGCTGGGCTACGTTTTCAAGCTGTTTCGAACAACACAATGCATGAGAGGTTTATAAGATCCTTTTCGTAATCGATGCATCATCGCCTGAATTTAACATTCCAGTGTCTGCTATAAGCGCCTCTTGAAACCAGTAGCGTCAAATATCTGCTATGTGGATGTGTTATCCTCCTTCGGTCGATGTCGACCATGGATGTACATCACAATCGCATGAATTTGTATGTTCTACAGCTTTTTGAATGACTAAATACTCCGATTCGAGAGGAAGAATCTCTCCCGCAGCGCTGGCAACGATAGTCAGAACTCGGTTGTAGGACGTCAGACGCACGCCAGCGGCGTGATCTGCGTTTTGCAGCCAAGAGCTGTATCTGCTCTTCCCCAGTTTGCCGCCAATGTGAGCGGTCAAGAGTAAGTTCTTCCCAACTCGCAGGGTCCATGCTATGTAAGAGCATGTAATAATGACAGTCGAAATGCCAACGGGTCTCTGATATCCATTTTGTCAAATCTAATTAAATTTTTTTGAAATAAAACTTTATTTTCAAAGCGTAAAACTTGATTTTGAAAGTGCAAAACTTATTGTAATACATGTCAATATTATTTTTAACCCCGATATCCAATAATTCATTTATTTAATTTCATTTGATAGATGTTAGAACAAAGGAAGAATGCCCAAAATGATGTGTTGCTCACATCCCCCGAAATTACACTATACTTCCGGTTCGGCTGTTATTTACGCTCATGGGGACGTAAGATTAGTTCATGTGAGTCTTGAAGATGAAAGGCCTTTGACCAGATTCCAGTACTTTCTTTAGATTCGCATCATTCGACGTTGGAAAGCAGGGAAGATATTTATGATCCGAAAATAGGACTGATGTGCCTGGCAAATGTCATTGTTTGGTTGTCGTTTATCCGTCGAGTAGTTGGTAACTCTGCAAACCTTTGATCGGCTTGTCCATCGATCAAACGAGACCGGTTTCGAGGCTGAAACCCTACCCTGGTTCATTAAAAGTATATGCGTCCTGTATGGAAGATTCCATCCAACCTGGCACCATGGATAAGGGACGAATCGAACTACTCGACAGGATTTATCATCGTGCTACAAAGTTGGTCTCCCGGTACAGAAATTTGCCTTTCACAGAGCGAATGTTAAAACTGAAGCTACACGATTTTACCCAACGGCGGATACGTAGTGACCTTATGTTGACCTTCAAAATCCTGCATTCTGTAAACCATCCCCTTAAACACTTGCTAAAGCCCAATGACCTTATTAGAACACGAACACATTCAAAGGATTTAAGCATTCCGTATTCTCGAAAATACCGCTTCCAAACGCGGTACGAATCTGATGAAATAGATTTGCAAAGTCAGCCGTGTGCGCGTCAAGATGTAAGATTTAGGATTTTTGGTAAAAATAGCAAATAGTTTTACAATACCTTAAAATGCAAGTATAAACAAAGTTAAACTTGTATGCCAGTGTTATATAGGGTTCTTAGAAAGAACCACGATGTTCAAATAAGAATCACAAAGTGATTCCTGTGTAAAATTTAAACAAATCGTACTTTTATTTTTGGATCGCTGTTGTTCAAAGGAGGGTTAAAAGTAATTCCTAATTTGCCAGTGGGTGTGAAAATGTCGGCGGAAATGTATGTTTAGCACTAAACATTTTCAGTCAAATGGATCCAATATATTCAACATGAAGGATTGTAAAGTTTTTATTTGTGACTACTCATCCGTGCCAAACCCATCGAACTATTCACAAAGTTTATCACGACCGTCCATAATGGAAGTACTGGACTCGAGTTTCATTCTTATTTGAGCTCATCCGCTTCGGGTGAGACTCGAAACCCCGACCATCGCCATTGTAGTCCCACGCCTTAACGACATGGGCTACCGTCCACCGTTTGACTGATCGCAATTAAGCGTTTATGAACTGTTCTCCAGACTGGCACATTTGAGTAACTTTTTTGCCCGACCAGTTCAGAAGGAGCCAGCCACATCTGTTGTGGTGGCCCAAACAGAACAGATCTCCTCGTCAGGTCTTCCCATCGGATACAGTGTAAGCTAACGCTGATTAGATATAATGGACATTGTTGTTTAAGCGGTGTTTGGAGAATATGTTGTTTATATTTGTGAATATCATTTCATTTGCTGTGGATACAGTTTCCGTCGGTAAACTGTTCCACGGGAAGCATACACCGAGTGCATAAAAGCACCGGCGGCATCCTAATCAGGAAATGTGGCAATAAAAGTGTCAGATTGTGACTGCGGGTCGGGAGAATGGAACCAAATTTATAGATTGGTGTAATAAATCCGGTTGGTACGATACCGGTATTTCTTCGTTCACAAAGCGCAAGCGTTATTCTGTCTCCTATTTGGGACTTGTTAATGTTTGGCCCCCAGGTAAATGCTTTAGAACAACCGTAGGGTTTACATTGACATCACGTAGGCTTTCGAACTATATCAAACCTGGCAAACTTGTTGAAAGTGACACATATTTTCAACAAAAGGTTTGAGCATAAAATGTTTCGAAGGAATCAGCTCTACCCCTGGCAGTAAATCCATTGGCTGTTTGAATGGGAAAAGCTCCCGGTTTAACCTCAGTCGTGTTTTCAAAATCGTGTAGAATATCCTGGAATGTCTTTCCATTTGTTCTGCTAGCATCCAAAGATAATATTGATTATATTCGCAGCATCCACTTCAAATCCTAACGAGCGGACGGTGTAGCAGCTCTTATAAGGAGCTGGTAATCAGAAGTACCAAGGATTCGAGGATCACTTGAAAGCATAAGTATATTTTGAGAGATCCAGTCTCGCCGATGGCAAGAAACGGTGCCTAGGTTTTCTAATGACGCAGTTCGAGTAGTCGAATTCAGTCTGGACCACAGTTCTTCAACAGGGACATCACTCCCATTCAAGTTCTCAGCATTATCAGTTATTAGATTCTTACATCGTTTGGGCTACTAAGTTTAAAAGCTTCCTGGTTGTTTACCTTTAGCGGTTCAGCAAGCAGTCTGGACCTAGCGCGAAAGAGAGTGTGATCAGTGTCTGCCACATTTCTTGTATCAGTCCCACGATAGGACCTACAGTGTAGGACCGTGAATGGGCGCCAAATATGATGCAATCCAGCTGATTCGCAGTTCAGCCACCATTCTATTACAATGTTACCGATTGCTTCGTAAGTTTCTGGAATTTGGTGTCAAAAACATATAAGCGATTTATGTTGTCTTCTAGCAGCGATGTTTATAAAAAAACCGTCTTTTGCGTTTTGGTCGGTAGATAACGTTTGGGCATACACCAAAAAGATCCGCATCAATGCAATTCTCGGGGACACAGGCATCTATGACATGAATGCTTGCTTCGCATGATTAACCACCCCGTGCTGGTTTTATACACTTAAATTTCAATTTTTACCATCCTATGGTTGTTGTTAAGCTCTTTGCTTTTTAGACCATTAAAAACCTTGAATTACCTTGAATATGTAGAATCGACTTCAAAGAACTTATTCAGTTTGGATCCGTGTGTAGGTAGGCAAACCTCCGAGAGGTAAGCAACATCTACTCGGTAGTCTAGTAACGAGTGCATCGTAATAGCTTGACTACGCACATGCAACACTTTGCACACACTCCAGCTTGCTATATACAACCCCAGCTTGCCTACTTTTCACCCTAGTCGCGTCCGTGGACAGGGGTATTAAAACCTGTTAGTTATTTTGAGACGTTTTCAGCAACTTCCTTGTAAATAATATACAAGTGTTCCCAGCACCATTTGGCGTTTGTCCGAGTATACCACTCAAGCCTTTGCGAAACAAAGTGCAACTTACAAGACATTAGGGAGTAGATAGTTAGAAAGTGATTTGTCCAGTTATCCCCCAACGAGACTTCGCTATGGATTTTTGTCAAGGCTTTCTCAAAACCCCTTCCTAAAATCGGGTAGACCGCAAAGCAGAAGAGTTTTGGAATTAGGGTTTTCATTCCCGTAGATGGACTGCCAGATGCGCTCCATCTACCACGAGTATGCTGGTTTCAAGTCGCCAGTCCCTCATCTTCTCCTCGTCTCTTAGGAGAGCAGTTCCGCCGGCTTGTAAAAGCCACTCGCGCAGACCAGGACTGAAACTTGGTTTTCAAAGGTTAGTTGAGACTCACACCACAAGGAAGCACTTTAAAAATAGTTTGCCCTCGTTTCTACAACGACCCCCAGATGCGGCAAAACCATGAAATCAAATTGCCGACCATGAGAAAGAGCTATGTTTTCCTACTAATCTGGGAAATATCTATTGCATGAATTTTGAAACAAATTCTCCCGAACACTAAATACCAAAATCCACCCAGTTTTACTCATTTGTCTCATTTCAATTTTTTCTCATTAGACAAATAAAACGCATTTTTCTAATGATGTTACTTCTTAAGACAAGCAATTAGTTGAATATATCTTTGGAATGACAGATGCTGTTCAATTAATTCATACTTGTCATTCATTATACGTCTGAATGTTGCATTTCGATCAGCAGATGCGCATGAAATTTCATTGAAAAGACCAGACGTTTTCTGGTGCATAGCAAACAACACTTATTGTCACATTATATACGCAAAATTTTGTGCGATCCCTGATCTAATACTGTTTCATTTCTCGGATCAATAAAGACTTACCCAACTGAATTTGCGGTGAAATTTGATCGGTGGCATTTGTGTGTTGCAAGCTGAAATGAAAGATGCTACGGTAGTTATAAAACAGAAAATATTGAGCCGTTGTTAGCAATGACCAGATGAACACAAAGTAATATTTCAGTTTCAGGAGTGCTCAAAATCCCTGTATATAAAAAAACAAAAACGGTCTTAGATTGCTTGCGGACATTCAGTATAAAAGTAAGACTAGGTTCAGTAACAGTCGGAAAAGTATTAAACTAAGTTATGCTTGAATGTCACAGTTTATCAGATTGAGACAACTTGCCATTGAATGACCAATATTTTACAATATTTCACAAATACATAACACGTTTCTTATTTAAAAGTGTTGTCTCTGTTCAGTAATTTTCATGAATAGTGATATCTAGTTATCGTTGATCTGGGGTGTGCTAAATCAATACTGGAATTGTTACGCTGTTTTGCTTAATGAGGCATCGGTGAGTTAGTTGTCTTCGAATGTAATTAATCATACTGTATGATTAAAGCCATTCTGTGTACAAAATCCACTGATATATTTTACCGGTGCTATGATGAATAATTAACATAAAGATTCGACAAAATACAGGGTTAGGATTATGCATAACGTATTTTGATATTATGAATTCTATCGATCTTCTTAACAAGCTACGAATGTATGGAATCTCAAATGTAGTGTATTTGGGGTTAGTTCGATTTCGAAACAATCGCTCCCACTACATCACGTTTCGATGGGTCTGATGCGTTAAATCAGTGATACATAATAGAGTGCCACATTGGTCAGATTCTGTTTGCTTTTGATCAGATGTATGCCTAACGAGCTAGGTTGTTCCTCCCAAATGGGACTGTTTAGTCATTCGAAAAGCTGTGAGGAAATTCATGCGATTGTGATGCACATTCTTGGTCGACATCGACCGAAGTAGGCCAAAAACAACATGCCCAGGAAATGGATATCGTACTCTTTGGAATCGAGAGATTTCAAGTTGATTTCATCTCTATGGTTTCATGTACAACGAGGATGGCTGCGTTTCCTGAATTCAATCAGAGGACTTACGTTCTGTGGACCTGAATCAGATCGAATCGAAAAGAATATATGACCTAAAACGGCTGTGAAATTAGCCAAAGGAAATCATTCTGTCTTTATTCGTGTTCCTTTTCTTAATTTCTTGAATATCACTCTGTATTTTGCTAATAATGGTTGCATATTTTTTCATCAATTCAACATAGGTTCATACACTGGAGATCTCACGAACGTTTTTCTGTTCGATTTTGATCAGGTGTATGCTTAACGATGGGTTTTGTTGTATGCGTACTTTTACGGAGTATGTATACATGTAAGTGCATGCATGCATCCATGTATGTGCGTATGTACATATGTGCAAGTGTTCAATAATGTATGTATGCATATATGTATACCTGTATGTATGCATGCATGTATGTATGTATGCATGTATGCATGTATGTATGTATGTAAGTATGCATGTATGTATGTATGTATATGTGTATGTATGTATGTATGTATGTATGTATGTATGTATGTATGTATGTATGTATGTATGTATGTATGTATTTATGTATGTATGTATGTATCTATGTATGTATGTATGTATGTATGTATGTATGTATGTATGTATGTATGTATGTATGTATG
>JACCGJ010006584.1:0-14761 GCA_013407085.1 Atriophallophorus winterbourni | reverse complement strand
CAACTGACAATCCATCACGCAGAGCTCACAGCGATGAAATGTATTGGATTGATCAGCATCATTTGCACGCTGGAGGCGTGTTCTGTTTTCAGCAGACAAGAGCTGTATCTGCACTTGGATATGAGCTGTACACAGTCTCAAACTTAGTGGCATAGCACATGTTCTTTCTACGGTGTAGGGCCAATGACGAGAGATTTCATGTCTCTTATTCAAACGATGTTGTACCGCAAGTTTGGTACATTCTAAGTTTGAATTCCTCAATTCGACTCATTACAGAGTAGATCTTTCGGAATAACACCATGTTTCATTTTGGAAAACCACATCAATTTCGTCGCTTGAAAATGAAAAAATGCTGATAAACATGAAACGTTGATCACGCTGTTTGAGTGAGTGGTCAAAGTTGGGTATTGAAGGCACAAAACAAAAGCTACCTCAATTAATTTTTCACTCTCGAAACACAATTTATCACTCATGATATGTTACAGCACAGCATTAGTCTAAAAACTTTATGTGCAACGAATTACCTAGCAGATTTGATAGAACGTATTCTGATGATACCCGAATACACATACAAAATATAACACCAATATCGATCAGTAAAACAAAAAACCTGAGCTTCATCTGAGAAAAAAAGCAACGTGACCTCAAGACTGATGCTATACACTTATTCATCGCCATACTCACCTGTGACCTTTGAAGATAGCAGTTCACAAAACGCACCATACAACGAAATGGCTAACAATACGCAGGTGAATCATTCTTCGGTTTTGTGCTGTTTGAACTCATCGAGTAGCGACAGAACGACCGGGTTGCGGTGACGTTCGCAACCGCTGCACATGTAAGTCACTTTTGGATAAGGTTTGTACGATTGACCTGTTGAATTACACATATCGCAACATATGAAGATTTTGTTTAAACCCAAGCTGATTGACAAAATGCTCTTTTACATGCGATTCCATCATACACGCTGATCAGGTAGGGTCAGTAAGATATGGATTCGCATGCGATTGAAACAGTGGACGAATGGTAAACAAGTTGCGCTTGTATGCCACTGTTGGTTTTGGTTGGTACTATCAACCTGTTCAATCACTTCTGCCTAAACACATGTCGTTGGTGTTTAAACACATGAACATAAACATCTATTCGTTTGTGTATGCGTTTCCATCTCACATACAGACTACGAACGGTTTCGTGCCTTTAGAAGTCATCAGATAAGAACAGTACAATCAGGATACGCATGCGCTTGAAACTTGTGGAAGAATTCTAATTTATTTGCGTTTGTATGCCACTGTTGAAGAAGGTTGGTGCCTGCAGTCTATACAAATACGCGTGCCCAACTTAATCCAACAGTGCCATACATGCGCAGCTTGTCGATTTGATCATATTGAAAAAGATTGTAAAGTCATTTTAGATTATCAGTGAATGTAGTATGTTCGATCTTATTCGAATCGTCATAAATCATATTGCTTTAGACTTTCTCACAAACTCTGCTTGAGATTTGAACAAGACATTACTCAGGTCTCACAATCTAATTTTAATTTCAATGCAACGCTCCGACGGTCAATGCATCTCCATGCTTGAATCGAGGTAAAAATGAAGCAGACTGGTGAAAGCCCACCGGAAGCCAGTCAACCGATGAATCTTCTGTGAAAGTAATTCAAGGTTTTTCAATGTTTTTAATGGTCTATAAAGCAACAAGCTTAACAACAACCATAGGATGGTAAAAATTGAAATTTATGTGTATGAACAATATAGGAACATAGATTAAACAGTATATAGGTGTTCTGGAAACGAATAACGCAATAAAAATTCGTCTAATTTCGTTTTAAAGTCATGCAAGATAGTGGCGTGAGCAACGGTTGAAGGTAAACTGTTCCAAGTAAAACAGATACGGACAGAGAAAAAATACCTTCTACAGTTCAGGCGGGAATGGTGTACGACCAGCACATATTCATGGGTCCGATAATTCCTCGTATCCCTTCGCGTGAATAAATCCTGTAAGGGATGGTTTGGGGTAAGGAATGTTTTGTTATGTAAGATAAGGTCTCCTCTGATTCGTCGATAGGGAAAATCGAACAGATTCAGTTGAGCTATCCTTTCTTTATATGGTTTGATTTGGATGCTGAGAACTAGTTTTGTTGACCGGTGATAGATTCGCTGCATAAGTTCCATATCCCTCTTGAGCCACGGAGACTATGACTGCAGACCGTATTCCATGACTGGTCTCAAGTATGTATTCATGATCCTTGGGAATATTTTGAGTGAAAATTTCCCAAATACACGTTTCAGTAGATTTAGAACACGTGTTGCGTTTTTTTGAAGACACTGTTAGTTTGAAAGCAACAACAAAGATTGCCACATGGAACGTCCGTACGATGTATGAGACCGGAAAGGCTGCACAGGTCGCGAAAGAAATGCAAAGGTATGGTATACAACTGCTGCGAATATGTGAAAAGAGATGGAATGGATCTGGTATGTTGGTTTCCACATCCGGGGAACGGATTATTTATTCAAGTCATGAAGATGAGAAACATAGTGATTCGGAAGGCGTCGCCATTATGTTATCCCCAATAGCTGCAGGCGCTTTCATTGAATGGGAACCCGTTGACTCACGGATAATCAAAGCCAGATTCAACTCCAAGGGGAGAAATGTGAAGGTAATTCAATGTTATGCGCCCACAAACCATGCTAGCCTTTAGTCGAAAGAAGAATTTTACGTGCGTCTGCAGTCTGTCCTAGACAAGACACCCAAGCGAGATATCAAGATTTTGGTGGGTGAAATGAACGCGAACTTCGGTCCAGACAACATAGGGAGAGAATCTGTGATGGGTACGCATGACCATGATGAAATGAATGAGAACGGTGAACTTTTCGCAGATTTTTGCGCGCTCAACGATCTGGTCATCGGAGGTAGCATCTTTCAACACCGAAACATCCACAAGGCCACCTGGACATCACCTGATGGTGTTACTTCCAATTAAATCGATCACCTATCGATCTCACGAAAATGGAGACATAGTAAAGTACCATACGCAGAAACTAAGGGAACAGCGTACAAGAGAGCTTTTCTCAATCTCACTGAAAAACAGATCCGAATCGCTCAACAACTCAACCCCTGAACTCCCAATAAATGAACAGTGGGCCGCTCTGAAAGACTGTTGGCAAGACACTTGTAAGCACGTAATTGGCAGGCTGGTAAAGAAAGACAAAGAGTGGATCTTGAGTGAGACTTGGACACTGATCAACTCGAGAAGGCAGCTGAAACAACAGATCCTCCGGTGTAAGGACACCAAGCAGGAAAACCAACTGATCGAACAATACGGCTCCCTTAATAAAGACGTGAAACGAAGGGCAAGAAGTGAAAAGAGGCGGTTCTATGAAATGCTGGCAACGGAGGAGGAAAATGCAGCAGAAAAGAGAGACCTGAACACATTACCAGAACCTTATCAGTAAGGAAAATGCCTTACGGCAAAATAATAAAGGACGGTGAATGTAACCTTATCAGTCAGGAATCGGTGCAAAGAAAAGCGATGGATGGAGCACTTCAAAGAACTCCTAAATCGACCAGCACCTACTTCAGTCACTGACATCCCCCCTGCAGCAAATTTGCTAGAAGTAAACACCGACAGCCCCGGTCGAAACAAAATCCATTTTGCCATAAAATCGCTAAAGAATCGCAAAGCACAAGGTCCAGATGGGATTCCACCAGGAGCTCTAAAGGCTGATTTGGACACCTCGGCTGATATGTTACTTCCTCTGCTGCAGAAAATCTGGTCAGAAAGACGGGTCCCAAATGATTGGAAGAGAGGTCATTTGGTCAAACTTCCGAAGAAAGGGGATCTCAGGCTATGCAAAAACTGGCGAGGTATCATGCTCCCCTCAGTCCCTAGTAAAGTACTTACACGTATCATCCTTATGCGTTTGCGCGACGCTATCGACCAAGTGTTACGGCCAGAGCAATCAGGCTTCAGAAAACAAAAGTCTGGTATCGACCAAATTGCGACCCTCCGCATAATAATTGAACAAAGCATTGAATGGCAATCGCCTCTTTGCCTCAACTTCATAGATTTTGAGAAAGCCTTCGACAGTGTGGACCGCGAATTCATATGGAAGCTTTTGCCACACTATGGGGGCCCACCGCTGTACATGGACCTCATAAAGCAGCTGTATGAAGGTGCCTCCTGTCAGGTAATTCACAACGGAAGACTGACCGATCCATTTGCAGTTGAGACTGGCGTCCGCCAGGGATGCCTGTTGTCCCCAATGATTTTTCTGTTGGTAATAGACTGAATAATGAAACAGACAGTAAAAGGTGAGAGGAATTGTATCGATTGGAAAGAATCCGAGCATATGGAGGATCTGGAATACGCTTATGATGTCTGCCTGATATCACGTGACCCCCAACGTCTTCAGATAAAGACCGATAGACTAGCACACTTTGCGTCATATGCAGGACTACGCCTGAATACCGAAAAAACAGAAGTCCTCCGTGTGCTAACTGAAGAGCACCCATCAATCACCATCAATGGTAAAGCAGTCAAAGACGTCACGCAATTCGTCTACCTCGGCAGCATTGTTTCAATAAGTGGTGGCACGGACGAAGACATAGTCGGCAGAATCGGCAAAGCAAGATACGCGTTCATAGCTGTGAAACCCATTTGGGAGTCGAAGGTTCTATCAAAACGCACGAAACTCCGTACATTCAGAAGCAACGTCAAATCCGTGCTACTCTATGAATCGGAAACCTGGCGAGTGACAGCAAAGTCTTCTGGCCGCTTGCAATAATTCCACAATAATTGCCTTCGTCGAATTATTGGGGTAAAATGGCCAGAAAAGATAAGGAATCGAGACCTGTGGTAGATTGCTGCTGAGGACCCGATCGCCCAGCAGATCATTAGAAGAAAGCGGAGATGGGTTGGGCATACCTTGCGGAAACCTTATGATGACATCACGCGTCATGCTCCGGTATGGAACCCAATCGGGAAGAGACGGGTCGGACGCCGAAGGCTATCTTGGAAGCGCTCGTGTGAGGAGAAAATCCGCGAGTGTGGACTTAACTGGAACGACATCAAACTGGCTGCTATGGACAGACCAAAGTGGAGACCAGTTGCCCAGGCCCTATGTTCCACCTGGAACTCAAGGGATTAAGTCAAGTAAGTCAAGTTATTGGAAATTCGTGGTTTATCGTCAGATCCTATATCACAGCGAAATTCAGGTTGTACTTTGTTTAAAATAATTCACTACTGTTCGATGTCTTGCCAAGAATAATCTTACTGCCTCCACCTTATGAAGGCAAAGAGCTTAAAGTATGTTTTGTTGTGTACGAGCATCACAATATATTGTTTGGTTTTGAGCGCCTCCAGCAGTTAGCCTGATATCACTTTGTGATTTTGTATTTGAATATACCGGTACTTATCAACAAATCTATTTACCAGTGGCAATAAAGTAGTACTTTGTTTACCAATGTTCCACTGACTCAAGGCTCGTTGAACCTATTCTCACGGTCTCCACCCGATGACGGAAAGCAGCAACAAGCCGGTAGTGGTTTACAAAGGATAGTAACCTGAGTATCAAAATATATTGGTCTACTATAAACGTCCAGAGCGCTTTGGGAATCAAACACATTGTATTCATTGAAATTATTTTTCAACCTCACTCAACCTGAATCGTACTGCTTCTTCTTCTATCTTCTGAATCGTAAAGCAGAGTGATAGAAATCCCGTTTGGGGACTTCCTCACAGTAATGACCTGGTGACTTCTGCTGAACAAGGCAAACCCTGAAGTAGAGGAACACCACTATATCAACCTCCGTGGATCAAGTCCATCCGTCTAACAATGCCTGATCCAACGCGCTTTTGAATAGTGTGTTCGATGTAGAGACCGGAGCCTTTCGTAGAGAGTTCCAAGTGTTCTCTGGTGTGGGCCAATGCCATAAATCGTTCGTTTTTTGTAAAGCAACGGAATGTGATTAAACAGTCGGATTTGTGAGGAACAATCTCTCCTCTCCCTGCAGCGCTTGCAACGATAGTCAGAACTCGGCTGTAGGGCGTCAGTTGCACGTCGGCGGCGTGACAATCGTTTAGCAGCCAATAGCTGTATCTGCTAATCTTAGCACACGGTCGACGCTTTTCAAAATGCCTCCAATGTCAGCGGTCAAGAGAAAGTAATTTCCATCTCGCCGGGTCAATACCAACAGCTTTCGTATCTCTTTTTAAACGACTCCATACTGCATGTGTGGTCTGCCCAATGGTCGACTCCCTAAGTGCAAATCACCATAGAGTAGATGTTTCGGAATACCACCATTTTCCATTATGTAGACATGACCAAGACAACGTATGCGACACTGTCATAATAGGGTGAACATTCGCTGTAGACCAGCTTTTGAAAGCACTTGAGCATTAGTCACTTTGTCCATCTATGTTCAACGTACGACGGATGCTTCGTAGATGGAAAGCATTAAGCTTCCGTTCGTGTCTTGCGTGTGTGGTCCAGGTTTCACTGCTGAATAGTAAAGCATTTAGTACGCACGCGCTGTATACCATCATTTTTATCTTTACAGTCAGCTTGCGGTTGCCCCAAACACGAGAGTTCAATCGGGACAAAATGACAGTTGCTCTGCCAATCCGCTAATCAATCTACGTGTATAGCGACAGGTTATCCGCAATGGTTGAAACAAGATATGTGAAATGGTGTACTGGTTCGAGCTGACAGTTGCCAACAGTCATGATTGGTGGCGATACAGTCCCTTGACCAAGGACTTTGGTCTTGCTCATGCTGATTGTTAGACCAAAGTCTTTGCATGCCGACGAAAACCAGTCCATTAGCGACTGTAGGTTCTCTTGGGAGTGAGCAATAAAGGCTGCATCGTCGGCAAACAACAGGTCACGGATTATCACATCCCGTACTTTGGTTTGTGCTCTCAACCGGTTCAGGTTGAAAAGCTTGCCATCACTTCGCGTGCGTATGTAAATGCCTTCTGTTCTCGTCTTAAAAGCGTGCTTCAGAAGCAGAGCAAAGAAAATGCCGAACAGCGTGGGAGCAAGGACACACCCTTGTTTGACGCCTGGCGAATTTCAAATGCTTCTGAACTGCAACCGTTAAAATGGACTGAGCCTTTCATGCCTGAGTGGAACGAAATAACGAGTCTCAGCAGCCTTGGGGGCAGCCTATCAGATCGAGCATTTTGAAGAGACCCTCCCTGCTGACGTAGTCGAATGCCTTAGTTAAATCAATAAAAACAGCGTATAATGGCATACGCTGTTCCCGACACTTTTCTTGAAGTTGTCTCAGGGAGAAGATCATGTCAACGGTTGATCTTCCCTTGCGGAAGCCACATTGAGATTCGGAGTAAATTCTATCAGCTAAAACTTGCAGCCGGATCTGTAAGACTTTAGCAAACAATTTGCCTACAACATTCAGAAGGGAGATTCCTCTGTAATTGTTGCAGTCGCCTCTATCTCCTTTATTCTTGAATAGCGTGATGATCTTTGTGTCTCGCATCTCTTGTGGGACACCCCCCTCCTGCCAGCACTGAAGAAGCAAATGGTGAAGCGGTTGTAATAATGCTGCTCTACCGCATTTGATGAGCTCAGGTGGAATTCCGTCGTCACCAGGGGCCTTCCCATTCGCTAAGCGGTCGATTGCCTTATTGAGCTCATCAAGAGTAGGAGGGGTATCTAGATATTCAATGGTCGGCAACCGTTCGACATTTTCAAGTGCATGCGGTAGAACCGTACTGTCCCTAGAGTAGAGGGAGGAGAAGTGCTCTACCCATCTTTCCATCTGTTGAGTTTTTCGACAATCGGCTTACCAGATAAAGACTTAATGGGAGCCGTTTTAAGTTTGTTTGGGCCAATGGCTCTCTTGATCCCATCATACATACCGTGAAAATTTCCGGTATCCGCAGCTTTTTGGATATTTAGGCTAACTTCAGTCCAATAGTCGTTTGCACAATCGCCTTGCATTCTGTTGGACCTTATTTCTAGCTGCTCTTAGAAGACGTAAGTTTTCATCTGTTGGCATACCTTTGAACCTCAAGAATGCTGAGCGTTTCTCATCCAGCACAGCAGTCATCTCAGAAGCGTTTGCGTTGAACCAGTCGCTCGTTCGAGCTTTCTTCGGACCAAACGTGGAAAGTGCGACTCGGCATATGCAGCTTTTTATCAATTCTCAGTTTTCTGAAGCAGATTCAAGTGGGGTTGTCTTGTTGAACTCGTCCGTGAAGGCTTTTGCGAATCTCGCAGTTAGATTAGGTTCGCACATGCGAGTGACGTCTATCCTAGGCTTAGCAGACAATTTGGTGCGGTGAAATCTCGTGTGGGGAGCTTCAGTTTTGCACAGACCAGTGAATGATCAGTGTCGCAGTCTGCGCTTTGATATGATCTGGTGAGGAGCACGCTTCCTATATTAGTACGCTTAACAAGAATAAGATCAAGCTGATGCCAATGCTTAGAGCGAGGATGTTTCCAAGAGACTTTATGCTGTGGTTTTGTTTGAAAGAAAGTGTTACTGACACAAAGATTGAACTGTGTGCACAATTCTAAAAGGCGTTGCCCATTTTCATTGGTTTTACCTACACCGAACCTTCCGAGACAGTTTTGCCAAGACTCGTAATCTGCACCAACTCTGGCATTGAAATCACCCAATACCACTACACAGTTTTTCTGTGGCACGTTTTTCAGGACGGCTGTGAGGTTATGATAAAAAGCGTCTTTTTCAGCAGGCGTCGCAGAGAGCGTCGGTGCATAAACGTTGACCAACGTAATGGTACCAGTAATGCACCTCAGATTTAAAGTCCAAATCCGTTCGCTCCCGCTGCTGCTCGGTTCTGTTGCTTTTAATATGTCGTTTCGCACGGCAAACCCAACTCCATGCAGTCGAGGCTCATCGGAACCTCTTCCTTTACAAAAGAATGTGTAATCACTTTCTGTTAGCTTACCAGTGTCTGGTAAGCGCGTCTCTTGTAGGGCAGCCACGTCGACATTCAGCCTCTTTAGCTCGTTGTTAATCACGGCGGAATTTCTAACGCCTCTGATATTCGAGACGTCGTCATGAAATCCTGGAAGCATGGACCGGACGTTCCAGGTTCCAAGTCTCAGAACTGACATTTGTTGTTTGGTATTTGGTAATTTACATTTAGCATATATTAAAATTACAGAGAATGCATAAAAGCAACACTAATGCTTTTCCACTATGAACATTTTGCTTGCGAATGCAGATGCGGTGACTGATTCGATCAACATATGCACGTCACGTTGAACCCTAAACAAGTTTAATTCAAAGTTCAAAGTTTTAATGGTCCAAAAAGCAAATACTTTACAGTAACCACAGATTAAAAATATAGGCAATTCATGAAAATAACACAAATGTTTTATCCATATGGAAAGTCAGCACGTGTATTAAGGTGCAAGGTTAGGTTTGGTCAACATATACTTGTCAAGTTCAGCCTTGAACATGTTCAGGCTTGTTGCGCAAATGATATATGGGGGCAGGAAGTTCCATAGAAAACAGACTCTGACAGCAAAGAAAAACTTTCGACAATTTGATCTGGAGTGTGGAATAATTAACAGATAGCAAATTCCTCCACGCTCATTAGGTCATCGTTAAGAGATATCGTCTCCTTTGTAAACGTCTTCTACCGAATGTGCGGGGTTGATACACAAAAGAACTTACACAAACAGCAATGACTGTAGGCTATTTCGATCTTTGAATGTATGTTCCTATACATGTATTCGATGTAGAATTTCGCGACTAAACAACGTTGTTGATATATCCATATACCATCCCACCCCTCATGCTTACAGCCGATACGATTGAATGCTACACGTTCGTTTATTGCGGGACCTTCAAAAAGTACCTTCCAACAACTACAGGGTGTACCTATTGTGGAGTAAGTTGCAAACATTTTCCTTTCCTTTTCTCGTTCACAAGCCTTTTCACATCATCTACCGATTATAATCAAATTGTGGTACTTTGTTCCACAACAGAAAGTTTTCTTCGATCGTGGAATTTACAGCACGGTCAGTCGAAATTGCCTGCCATCATGTACACCCGGTTCACAGAATGTCGGGGATGAAGTTACGCAACTGACTTGTTGCCAAACGTCCCTTTGTAACGGCGCGCCTGTGAAAAAGTTTGCTGGCGGTTTATTTGCCTCGATTGCGTTGGTGTATATGGCCAAATTGCTATTCGCATAATGAGGCGTAATTGATGTGCGTGTGTGATTTGTACTCTTATACACAAAAATGCATTGTGTAAAAAACTGATTTTCATTAAAGTCTTTGCGCAATTTATTGGTCTTCCATTTGTCATTCCCGGTCATCTCTTATTCGTTTGCAATGTGCTGGTTATATTGTGAAAAATGGGAAAGGCGGATGTGTTTTCGTCACTCAATCGATGCTAAATCGCGTACCTTGTACTAACGAATAAGACCTTGATTCAAAAGGATTCATGGCAGTGTGCTTGTTGTTGGTCTCCTTCGGTCGATGTCGACTATGGATGTGCATCACAATCGCATGTTTTTTCATGTTCCACAGCTTTTCGAATGACAAAACAGTCTGATTCGGCAGGAACAACCTATCACGCAGCGCTTGCAACGATGGTCAGAACTCTATTGTAGGGCGTCAGTTGCACGCCAGCGGCATGATCTGCGTTTAAAGCTGTATCTACTCTCCTCTGGCGTGCAAATGAATGTTTATACAATGCATTTAGAGTGAGCGGTTGAGAGCAAGTTAGTCCCAGCTCGTGTGTTGATGCCAAGTGTTTTCATGTCTCTTTTGCAAACGTCTTGTTACTGCAAGTGCGGTCTGCCCAATGGTGACTTCCTAATTGCAACTCATCGTAGAGTAGATCTTTCGGAATACGACCAATTTCCATTATGTAGACATGACCAAGCCACCGCAGGCGGCGCTGACGTAATAGGGTGAACATGCTCTGTAGACCAGCTTTTGAAAGCACTTCAGCGTTAGTCACTCTGTCCATCCACGATATTTTCAAGATACGGCGATGCTTCGTAGATGGAAAGCATTCAGCTTCCGTTCGTGTCTCAAGTGGATTTTGCAAGTTTCTCTGGCGTACATTGGAGCGTTTAGTACGCATGCGCTGTATAACATCATCTTCGTCTTCACAGTCAACTTGCGGTTACCCCAAACAGGAGAGTTAAATAGTGACAAAATGGCATCTGCTCTGCCAATCCGCTTATACATATCCGTGTCTAATGAGAGGTTATCCGCAACGGTTGAATGAGGATATGTAAAATGATGTACTGGTTCAAGCTGACAGATCTTAACACTGATCATTGGAGGCGATACAATCCCGTGACCCATGAATTTGGTCTTCCTCATGCTGATTGTTAGCCCAAAGTATTTGCATGATGACTAAAAACAGTCAATTAGCGACTGGAGGTTCTTTTGGATGTGAGCAATAATGGCTGCATTTTCGGCAAACAGCAGTTCACGGATAAGCACATCACGTATCTTGATTTGTGCTTTCAACAGGTTCACTTTGAGATGCTTGCCATCACTTCCCGTGCGTAGGTTAATACTTTCTGTTCTCGCCCTAAAAGCGTACTTCAGAAGCATGCTGTGCAACAGCATTTGATGAGCTTAGGTGGAATTCCGTCGTCACCGGTGGAATTCCTATTCGCTAAGCAGTCGATTTCCCTATTGAGCTCTTAAGGAGTAAGGGGAGTATCTAGATGTTCAATTGTTGGCAACCGCTCAACAGTTTTATGTGCACGAAGTAAAACCATACTGTCCATAGAGTAGCGATAGGAGAAGTGCTCTACCCATCTTTCCATCTGCTTAGTTATAACGACAATCAGCTTACCAGTTACATACTTAATGGGAGCCTTTATAAGATTGTTAGGATCAATAGCTCTCTTGATCCCTCTCATGCGTATCGTGAAAATTTCCAGGAAACTCAGATTTTTGGATGATAAGGCTAATTTTAGTCCAATCGTCATTTGCACATCATCTTGCAATTTGTTGGGCCTTATTTCTAACTGCTCTTAAAAGACGTACGTTTTTGGTACCATTTCTCATCCAACACAGCAGTCATCTCAGAAGCTTTTGGTTTGAACCAGTCGCTCGTTCGAGCTTTCTTCGGAAACGAAAATTTGTATGCTTTGCCAGTCAACCCACCCTCTGGATAAATGTTCAATTTTCCGGAGTTATAACGTCCACAAAAGGTGGGAAACACTTAAGCAAAATGGACTCTGCTCCCGGTGCCTTAAAGGTAACCATAGAATTGCAAACTGCAAATCGCAACAACTTTGTCACTTAGATGGTTGTAGTATAACCCATCACTATCTCCTTCATACTTTGACTAACAATGTTGAAAAGGCGACAGAAGGAATAGCTCAGGTGTGTAACTCCTATAGCTTAGCTTCTAATGGCGTACATCTTGGTTTCGTCCCAGTTAAGCTGGTGGGTCCACGCGGTTCGGTGTCTACTTACGCTTTTCTTGTCAACGGATCGGACTGCACCTTACTTGACATGGATTTGTTGTAGATATTAAGACTTGAATCGAGGAAAATTAAGCTTAGCATCTTCAGTTTACATGGCTCTTAGACAATAACATGTGGGTAAACCAATGTGAAGCTATCCTCACTAGACAATAAATTCAATTGTGTGATCGAACACTCAATTGTTGTGAACAGACTGTTTGTCAGTCGTGTTGATATTCCCAAGATCGATATTAATCGATTGCCTTATCTTGAAGGAGTTTCACTGGAATCCCTCAGGTCGAGTCGCGTATGCATTCTCATAGGTTGTGATGTTCCGGATGTGCATTGCGGTTCGGAACATAGACTGGGAAAAGAACGAGAACCGTTTGCAATCAAGACGCCATTGAGTTGGGTTTTGAGAGGGCCAACGGGTCAACATGACATGTCACCTCATCGCGTCAACGCGATCCTACAAGAACATCCGAGCATCGAGACATTGCTGACACAGTTGTATGACTCAGAATTTTCAGATCCTGGAGACTCTGAGGCACCACATCCCTCTCTCGACGATGTCAGAGCACAAGTGGAGTCATCACTTTGCCTGGTCGATGGTCACTACGAAATAGGGGTGCCATGGAGATGTACGTTACTTGATTTGCCATACATTTGGCGCGAATGAGGCTAAGCAGCTTAGGCCGTAAGCTAATGAAGGATCAATCCCTCCGAGATCGTTATATCGCCACAATGAAGACTCATTTCGAAAAGGGTCATTTACGTCGTGGCGATTCCAGTATCAAACGGTGGTTTTTACCGCATCATCCAGTTATCAATCCCAAAAAGCCGGAAAAGCTGCGAATCGTTTTCGACTGCGCAGCTAAATTTAGAGGAATTTCCTTGAACGATATGCTGCTTCAAGGGCCGGATATTGTGAACAGTCTCACGGGTGTCCTTCACAGGTTCCGCCGATACCAAGTAGCTCTGTGTGCTGATATTAAAGATATGTTTCTGCAAGTTCGCATGCCCGAAAGAGATAAATGGGCTTTCAGCACCCTTTGGTGGAAAGACGATAAGCCTGATGAGAATCCTGAGGTCTATGAATGGAACGTGCATCCGTTTGGAGCAAAATCTTCGCCATTCTGCGCTAACTACGCACTTAGCAGGATTTTCGATGAACATATCGATGGGTTCGATCATGGAATAGAAAAGGGGTTATTGAAACAATTCTATGTAGATGACTTTCTCGGTTCTACGAATTCAGTCGAGCAAGTAAAAGCCATCGTTTCAAGCTTGCCTGAACTTCTCGCAAAGGGTGGTTTCCAGCTAGCGAAGTGGTCATGCAACAGAAAGGAAGTGTTGTGTGATGTAAGTCCAGAGTCAACGTCCACGTCGATGAATAATTTTCTCTTTGGAGAATCCGTTGAGCGAACTTTGGGTGTTAAGTGGAATTTGAACAGGGATGTTTTCGTGTTTGACATGCGAGAACCTGTTAGTCATCCTACCAGAAGATCACTTCTTGCATACATAGCATCAATTTTTGACCCCTTGGGTTTTGTGGCTCCTGTATTGCTTTTGGGAAAATTAGTTCTACAGGAGGCGTGCCGAAACAAGGTAGGCTGGGATACAAACTTGGATGGAATTATGTTAACTAATTATAACAAGTGGTTAGCCCTGCTTACCATAATTGCAAATCTAGAAGTGCCACGTTGCCTCATACCTAATATCTGCAATTACACGCGATTTGAGTTACACCTGTTTTCCGACGCATCAGAATCCAGTTATGGTGTGGTCGCGTATCCTTGCGTTGAACAGACAGATGGCTCACGTCAATGTCGCTTTCTCTGCGGTAAATCACGCGTGGCCCCCATTAAGTTTATAACTATACCCCGTCTGGAGTTAACAACAGCACTTGTAGCTAGCAAACTATCATCTCAACTTGTTTATGAATTAGACTTGTCATTGAGTCACGTGAATCTGTGGACCGATTCGGCTATTGTTCTGCGATACCTATCAAACACCTCGTCGCGGTATACAACCTTTGTAGCCAATCGCATCAGACGCATACGTGAACTATCCGATCCGTCACAGTGGCGCCACGTTCCAACAAATCTCAATCCTGCGGATGTTGCGTCCAGGGGAATCGAGTCCAAACCGGTTGAAAAACTCAAGTTTTGGTTGGATGGACCCCGGTTTCTCTTAACAGATGAAGTATCTTGGCCTAACGAGCCATACTCTGTAATTGATAATAATTAGATGGAATTTAAGAAAGTTTGTGCTGTGAGCAGTAGTCTGTCAAGTTTACATTGGTTTCAATATTTG
>JACCGJ010006583.1:0-25507 GCA_013407085.1 Atriophallophorus winterbourni | reverse complement strand
CCTATTTTTACTTAACAACTTTTCTGGTAAAAATCTATTGTACAGTTTTTGATATCTTCAGTTCAATTTGTTCCGACAATATCGGTTCGTTCAGACGATCGATAGTACTATTGATTTTTCGATTTCCCGTTAACGTTATTACTCACATTTCATCGATTTTTTGTTCCTTAACTTAGTGAACACAATTCTTCTGCTGAATACGATTTTGTACGTAATCAACTTATCACTTAACACAATATACTCCTGTTGTGTGCGTTACCCACGTTCTTCGTCGATCTGGGCTTTGGGAATTCCGTCTCGGAACGTAACATTGCGAGTAGAAATATTGAAGTCATTACAAGAACAAGGAATATCCAGAGCAGGATTGCGGATTATCTGTACGTGGATCAAAAGAACTGTTAGTGAGTCAGATTGCCTATTTTTGTACTGCGAGTTTGTATATTAGCTCGACTGGTCCACTACATATTTTTGGTGAGCCCGACTACTACATATTTTTGGTGAGCCCGACTACAACATATTTTTGGTGAGCCCGAGTTTTTTTTCGCCCATATTTTGATATTTTCAGTCTAATTCTTTGCAATGACTTCTAATAACTTCAGCGACACAGCCCACCGCTCTGATATTTTCAATTTTACCCTTCCACCTTTCGGTACGCATAATCCTCGTCTATGGTTCGCTCAAGCTGAAGCTATTTTCGAATTTAGACGCATTACTAAACAGGAGAGTATGTACAACTGTGTTGTTGCACACTTACCCACCGAAGCCGCTACAGAGGTCGCCGATATTATTTATGATAAACCAAAATCCGACCCGTATACCACACTAAAAGATGCGTTGATCAACAGAACAGCCGCATCAGACGAGCAAAATTTGCGTACATTGTTAGCAGGAGTAGAGATTGGTGATAAAACTCCTTCCCAGCTCTTACGACATATGATGCACCTTCAAGGGAAACAAACCCTGAATGAGTCTGTTTTACGTGAACTATGGTTTCAAAACTTACCTGTAGATTTAAGAAAATCTCTTTCTGTTCTCGAGAAAGATATACCTCTACAGAAGCTAGCAGAAACCGCAGACCAAGTTCATTCAGTGTACAGAACCAAGTCACCATCTACCCTACAGGAAGTCACATTAAAGCCCGTGGTGGAGACTGAAGTACAAGAGCTTAAGCAACAAGTCGCTGAATTGACCTCACAGATTTCAGCCCTATTAAAGATGTTCAACGATCGGCCATCAAGACTTAGCCGCAGTCGAACGCGCACTTCAAACAGAAGTACATCCCGAGACCGCTACCAACGCGAGCACAGCCTATGTCATTATCACCGCCGATTCGGCTCAAAGGCTAGAAAGTGCTTGCCATCCTGTAAACTTTACAAACCAGGGAAACTTCAACGCCAGGCAGTAACAGCGACGACTTCACCTGGCAACAACATTAGTCGCCTATTTTATGTCACTGATTGTTCGAATAATTTGCGTTTTCTCATTGATACGGGTGCTGAGATAAGTGTAATCCCGCCCACACCACAGGAACGCAAGAACAAAACCTCATTGACATTACAGGCGGCAAACGGTACGCAGATCGCCACGTTCGGCCAACGTTCCAGAGCTCAGTTCCGCCAGGATATACATCAAATCCAACAACATCTCCCCCGCCCACAACGAAGTATATTGTGTTAAGTGATAAGTTGATTATGTACATAATTGTATTCAACACCAAGAATTGTGTTTCACTAAGTTATCGACAAAGAATCGATTAAATGTGGAGTAAGACGTTTAACGGGAACGAAAATCAATAGTACTACTCGACCTGTATGAGGCGTAACAGTATTGCTTGTTTTAATCAGCGATTTATAAATACTTATATTTGTATCAAACAAAGTTATGGCATACAAGCATAACTTTGTTTACCACTTTACCACTGTTTCAAGGCTCACTGAACCTCTTCTTACTGTCTCCACCTGACGATGGCAAACAGCCTGAAACCGGTAGTGGTGTATAAGGGATGGGATGTGAGCAACACATTACCATGTTTGTATCATTTTTATCCACTAATTTAGAAATTATCGTTTTGTTCCGATAATCCATATTGCCATGTCGATCTATCGATTTCTTCTTGTTCTCATCACTCAAAAACTATTGATCTTCCGTTCGTTAAATGAGTTGTTGTTACTAATCTTGGGCATCGCATTCTGTAAATACTCAATAATCAATAATATACTTTTTCCGCGCGCGTTTTTCTTCTGCTTTGTTCGCTGGTGCGATATTGTTGCGTGTTTGTGAATCACGACGGTTAACGGCAAAATTGACGTGTCGACGCATTTTTCAGCTTCACCAATTATAATTGCTGATCAACGCGACGTACCGGGGTTCGGAGCTGGAATATTTTTGTATGTCGATAATTGCATTGGTTATTGAATTTTCACTTACCATGAGTTCGTTCCTTGTTCGCTACTGTAACATTTTTATGTTATATTTTTGCACTTATCCACTACATATTCTATTGCAAATACAATAATAATTTGTTATTGACAACTACTACAACACTTGGTGAAGCATCAAGTGAAGCTACAACCCTTAACACGTCATTTGGATTATATGGTTATAAGGTTCTTTCGTTTGGATTGTCTGTTTCACCAGTTGTATTTCAAGATGTGATGAACTATGTTGTTGCTGGTCTCACAGGTGTTGAAATCTATCAAGACGATATTATCAATCCTGCACCAGATAATTGTGTTCATCACTAATGTTTGTTAGTCTAACCTCTCGTTTCAAACATTGTAACGTGAAATTAAATCCGCATAAATGCATCACGTCTGTTTGATGAGATTGATTGTCTTGGATACGGTGAATCTTCTAATAGACACGGTCCAGACCAGAATCATCTCATACCATGGTGGAAATGAAATCGGCAACTTCTTCCAGTAAACTTCAATCGGTTATGAGAATGTTACAATATTATTTCAAAATCATCCCAAATTTTGAAACAGTTGCAAATCCATTGTCATATGTTGTACAGACATCTAATGAAAGGATTTTCGGGAACAAAATTGATATATTTATGCGTAGTAATTCCACCCAACATCCCGTTTATATAACATGATCTTTATACAAACGAATATTCTTTTTCATCATACAGAGTCAATACCTGACATTTTCTTTATAACTACAAACCTGTCGATCTTCCTAATGCCTCAATTTATTTTGTATATATATTTATTGTCCTTATAAGAATATCCTGTGGTGTTGTACAGCTAGGAGCTTTTTATACCATTGATCAACTGGATTGGCGCGCGCTTCAATAAGGTACGTTATCCCAATTACATTCCCATATTACTTTTTCCTCTATACGCTACATACCGGAACAGATAACTTGTGATAATATCCTAAAGTTAAAATTTACGTTCCACGATATTCTATATAATATGCATCCTAATACATCAACCTCACACCTCATTAAAATTCTTAAAACTCCTCAAACAAGAAATTGCACCGTAAGGTTAGATAATGACACTACCTTAATCTTTATGAAATTGAAAAAATTAGAATCTGGAATATTGAGTCTACGTAACGAAATAACAACTTCTCAGTCTTTATATGATTCTCTTAAACCTTGATTATCTCTTTTGAAGCCTAATTCCATTATTTTGAAGAAGAGGAAGAAGAAAACTTTATTCGTGAAGTGTCAACAGTCGACGTGATCAGTATTTTTGCTGATTCGAATTCCCGTGTGTGTGCATCGGATCAAAATCTTGTTAATGACAAAATATTTTCGATTGACGTGTGTGCAGATCTGATGAAGGATGAAAGGAACAGAAAGTCCGCGTGGAACGAAAGCCATGCTGGCTTTGGGGGCGGTGTTGCTTCCTTCTGTTCCGTCAATATCGCCTTCGACACTGTTTTTCTGACCTGTCATTATCATATTGCTGTACGGACCCTTTTGCTTATTTTGATCTTGATTTACTGCGCTCAATTTGTCGTAATCTCGATTGCGTGGGACGGTCGGACATCTGAACCTAATTTGATTTTGACTCGTGTACGTAACTTGGTACGTACACGATATTGTTTTGACATTGATCCGGATTTTTACCCGGTTGACCCCAATATTTGAGGTATGTTTTTACTATATTTTGATTGCTTCAATACAGTACCGCATTTATAGACAAATCAGCTTTGGGTTCTGATATACCTCTGGGATTTTGCGCGTCACTCAACTTGGGACGTTTCATTGATTGTCAAATACAATCAAAAAATATCTTCTGATGATATAGATATTAGTTCGTCTGGTCGCTTCCGACAAGGTTCTAGATATAATTTAAGAAATCAAGATAACCTTGTGGAATTACCTAGATCCTGTACAAAAGTAAGGAGTAACTTCTACCTAAATAAATACGATAAACTCTGGAATATTCTTTCGAAAAAACATAAGACTTTGTACCTCACTATGTGATTTTAAATCACAACTGAATTCATTTCTCACAGTTGAAAAATTGATGAAACTTCTCAACCTAGAAATCTCATTAGATGAACTATACAATCATGGCATTGCTGGATATTAACAGTGATATCCGTTTTTCAACTTTCATAATGAACATTCACTCGGTCCCTTAGTATTTATTTTCCAGATTGCCTCTTTACATCCATATGGAGAATTCCGGCTCACAAACGAGCCAACGCTGCGAAACTGAATCTTCTACGAACACCACAAAGAGACATTTTCCATTCAAAACATGTATTTCGACAATAACAATGTGTTTCAACTGAACATTTTTGAATATTCTGGCTATTCGAGATTCCTCATATCTTCGATGTTCCGGTCTATCATTCTTTAATGTTCTTCGTGTTATTTTTCCCCTCACCCGATTTTCCTTTTATACAATAACTGCTCTTATATTGAATTTCTGTAAAACTGATTGATTAACATTTAGCTTAACCATTTTAAGGAACGAAAAATTCCCATCACGAATGACCTTGAAAATGTTAATAATTATAGTCCATTTTTTATGCTTTACGTATACTGTAGCGGTTAATCCAACGGAGATTTCACCACTAACAAAGTACGTCTCTGGTTATTGAACGCAATAAACCGGAACACAGTTCGCAACGAATAACAGCATACAAATCCCAGGCAGTCACACGTGATATAGTCCAAGGTCGCGCTTGGTTTGAAAACGGTACGTGATTGCCAAATATTTCATAATTACGAAAACGTTTATTTTATATCTCCTACTCTTTTGATTATTATTATATTTATACTATTTGAAATATGTATACTAAAACACCTATCACGAAACGAATTAATATTCGTAAAATCCCCAAGACCAACAAATGCTCCGTATCCTTAGATCAGAACACTTCCGTTATTTTGAATAAATTACGGAATTTAGAATCCGAATTGAATGAAATTCGAAGAAACAACTCTTTCGTTACACAGGTTTGCAAGACATTACAACCATTGACTATCCTCTTGGATGATAATTCAAATATAGACAAGGATATACTTCAACGAACTAATAAGTTCGTTGAATCAATTGTTACTGAAATTTGTCAAAGAGACTCAAGATCTAAAAATGTTATTCTGTTTAATATAGACGATAGATATCCTTTACAAGATTTAAAAACTACTATCTGCTCATCTTATGGCTTCCCATTTGACTGCGCTTCGCTAAAACGCTTGAGAAAATTTAAGCCTACGAGGTCTTGCCCAATCCTATTAGAACTTAGCGACAAATGCCTGGCATCACATATTTTAGCCCATAAGGATGTTTTAAAATCGATTCCAAGATTTAAAAATGTATTTTTTAAACCTGATCTAACGCCAATGCAACGGAGAACTAGGTTCCATAAGCGTACCGTTACTACTCCACATTCCACCGAATCTTCCAACAATGGAAAAGAAACGATGGAATTGGATGAGGTGCCACAAGAGTTGAATGCGCCTCCAACTTCACCTTCTTCTGTGAATAATTCAACACAACCTATTATTTCACCTAAAATTCCAACTAAAATTATTACATCCCCTCACTTGAGGAAAAGAACCATCTTACCGAAGTTTCGACAAACTAGTGCGTTATTACCTGCACCACCTCCTTTCAGGAATTCTTCAACTTTTGACAATAGAAATACTCGGAACTTTAATTGTCGTATAATGCCTTATCCATTAGATCGGAACTTGGCATGGCAATTCCATCGACCAAGTCCGCAATACCCGAGCCCATTTTCGAATTATTACAACCCATCACAGCACTTTTTTTAACCATATTAGCTGTCCCCCCGACACCAATTTACCATATTTTAACTCATTTAACACTCACTCTACTATGTTCCCTTATTCAAATATGAGAAATTTTCAAATCCCTCCACAAAGGCTTTTAACCTAAACCAAGATGCTTCACATAATAATCAAATACATAATAAGCCATTTTCTGATCATAGCCCCTCATCTCTCAGATTTATTCTTATCAATGCTCGATCCATAACTAACAAGATATTAGCTTTACGTTCATATCTTCTCTCTAATCCCGCTGATATTATTCTTATAACTGAATCTTGGACAAAAAAGGAGCAACCAGACTGTGAACTTCTGATTCCAAACTATCACATTTTTAGAAAAGACCGCGTTTCAAAACGTGGAGGAGGTTGCCTTGTTTATGTTCACTCTAACCTCCAAGCTAACATCATCATTTCATCCGTATTTAGTCATATCGAAGATTCTATCTGGCTGGCACTACCGGCCTTTGATCTTTTACTTGGATGCATCTACTATCCACCAGCTACTATTTCTTCAACGCTTCAACGCTTGACTGATTGTTTCATAGAAGCCTCTATCCACCCTTGCCGCTATAAATTAATTGCAGGAGATTTCAACATGCCTTCACTCAACCAGGTAGAATGCAACGACACAAATCTTAATTCTTTTTCCAATACCATCAAACTATTAGGTTTTACACAGTTTGTTGATAAACCAACGCGCAATAAAAATATCCTTGACCTTGTCTTTACTTTGAATATCACACCTTCAAACCTGAACGTATCTCCGTCATTTTTTAATGGAGATCATAACATTATATCTTTTGAATTGAGTTGCAATAGCATAATAACTAGTGTTAAAAAGCCACATATAATTACTCACATTGATTGGAAAATCTTTAAAAACCTCATTAGAAACGAAGATTGGACCGAATTTTTCCTTTCTGACAATTTTAATGTAACCTCAAAAATCTTTCATAATAAACTAGGTGACTTACTACAGAAATCTACCACCAGACATGCTAGACACCCTAAACCGAGTAGAGCTCATAAGTTAGAAAAACGCATTGCTTATTTGACATCATATGCTCGTAATAAGCATGACATATCTTCCCTTTTGCACGCATATGAACTATCTGACAAACTAGTACAAATTTTGAACCATAAACTGATTTCTGACGAGTCTACAGCCCTCAAGTCTAATGGAAAACAGAAAGCATTATCTAAATTAATGAACGCTAGGGCATCGGAAAATTCAGATAAGATAAACTACATCATTAAACAGGATCAACATGGTAATAATTGCACAGTAATAACTGAGCCTTTTGCTATTTGCGAAGAATTTCTTTTATTTTTCAATGCTTCATATAATAACAACTCTTATCCAGAGGTAATCATACACCCTACATGCAATACTTTAGAAACAATTACAATTAATACCTCTGACATACGTAAAGTTTGTAATCAAGTTACAATCTCTTACAAACCTGATGAAACAGGTTTCGTACCAGCAATATGCAAAATTGGATCTGAAGACTTCTTTTTATTACTACTCAATCTCTTTAATACGTCTATCAAATCAGGAACTTTCCCCTTAGAATGGAAGCATTCCGTTGTCATTCCGCGACATAAGTCCGGATCACTACATACAGTTACCAATTATCGACCCATCAATCACACACCACTTCTAGCTAGAATATTTGAGAAGCTTGTCAGACAGGCCACCCTAGCATACTTGACACCAGACTATTTCATATCAAACCAGCACGGATTTCTCAACAGAAAATCTTGCGTCACTTGTCAACTAGAATTTTTAAATTACGTGACACAATCACTAGATTCAAACCTTGGAGTCATAGTTGTATTCATTGATATTATGAAAGCCTTCGACAGGGTCCCGCATAATCTACTCCTCGCAAAATTATCTGCTGTAGGTATTACTGGAAACCTACTTTCGTGGTTCAAATCTTTTCTTACTGGTCGCACCTTTTCGGTAGATATAAATGGCTACCGTTCTAGAACTTTGCCAATTCCAAGCGGAGTCATACAAGGAAGCGTTCTAGGTCCACTACTCTTCTTGATATTTATCAACGATATACTATCTGTCATAACACACTGTAAGATCTTTTTGTTTGCAGATGATATAAAAGTCGCCATAGCCTTTCCATCTTACCAGACTAACGACTTTATATCAAAATTGAACCAAGACCTGGATGCTCTCCTTCAATGGAGTATTCGAAACGGTCTTGAGTTCTCCACCAATAAATCAACTTTCATAAATTTCAACTGTATCATACCAAAAGATTCGATCATCCTAAATAATACACCACTACAACCAGCACAATTTGTACGTGATTTAGGTTATCGATATTCTGGATCACTTACATTTCATGAACAAATATGCTACTTAATTTCTAAAACAAAAAAGAATATAGGCTTACTTCATAGATTCATCTCTCTGCCCCAGTGCAAGCTGGAACTTTACAAGTTACATACACTACCTTTATTAGATTACTGCAACATTATATCTAGTAACATTACTCGGTCTGATAGCTATGCTTTAGAAGGCATCCAACGTTCTTTCACACGATCCATTACCACCAGTTCGAATAAGCACTCATATAAGGAAAGATGTCAGATCCTAGGATTGGAACCATTATGGTTTCGAAGAATAAAACAAAATCTTATACTCTTTTACAGAATATTGAAAAAAGATATGATCGACATTGATTTACAATTAGATTTCAAAAACTCTGAAGTATATAATCTTCGACACAAAAACAAAATATGTATACCGAAAATCCACAATCGTATGCGAAAAGATTTCTTTATTTATAAATATTCTCGTTTATGGAATTTACTTCCTAATAATATAAGATTGAGCACTTCACAAACTGAATTCAAAAAGCAACTCAACTCTTTTTTATCTCCGGAAAAATTAGGTAAGCTATTTCTAATTAATACAACTATAGATAATTTATACTTATACGGCATAAAAGGCTTTTGATATTTTTTTTAGCAAAAAAAAAAATTAAAGTGACATATAACTTTTTTTTCTTGAGAATTTACTTTTCAGAATTGTTGAAATTCAACAAAATACACTCTCGCAATTCTTGAAAGGGCGATGCAACTCATATCTCCGTGACCCGATAAAGTGAACTCTTTATACAATTATCTGCGTTTGAAGTTGCATTTGGAACATCATACATGAATAAACATTGCGGTCCAGACCTACCCAAACTGTAATTAACCCAATTTAACAATTACTGTCGTATTCGTTAAAAACATGAACCTTTATCATTTATTTTTCGGATATTCTATCAACTCTATGTCTTAAACAAGCTACCATTTATATAAATGTTATCCAACTATTTTTTACGGTTGTTATAAAAAAAAACAATTTATTTATGTTTGACCTTAACATTTGTATATTTACCGTTTTTATTTGCTGTACTTATTCATGAAAACAAATGATCATGTATGTCATGACTTGGTGTATCCAAGAATATACATTATTATTATTATTATATATATACTTGTCCCAAAGCAGAACACGAGCGCGGCGTGAATCGTATATTCAAAATTGTGCACATATTTACATGTATGTTTAAAACAAAACAATAATGAAATATGCAGGGTTATTGTAATAAAATATACAACGATAAAAACACCATAATACTCCCTCCCTAGAGCGTTAGAAGAGAGTGAAACGCTCGAAACGAAAATGTATTTAATCCGCGTAGTCTGCAAGGTTTGCAATCCACCTGACTCTCCGGTCTGATCGAGTTTTGTGAATTGGAGAGGGTGAGTCAGATGATGGAAGAGAGAGTTTACATGGTTGGGTTGATTGGGTCGACTGAGAAGTGGGTGGGGTTGAAGGGAAAATGTCAACATCCCGGGTACCACATGGGGTGTGAACGTCTGGGGGCGGTGTTTCATCGCAGACTGGTTCGATAGAAGCTGCTTTCAATCGATCAATTGCAACAATATCTTGAGAACCATTTCGTTTGATGACGAAGTATTTGTCACAGCGGCTAACGACTTTGAAGGGACCGGTGTATGGGGCTTGCAGGGGTTTGCGCGTATAATCAGTTCGAACAAAAACAAAAGAGCATGAATGCAAATCACTTGGTAAGTAAACGTTACGGGTGTATGGGCGAGTTGGGGTGGCAGGTAATTGACGCATGAAGGAGCGTAAGCGATTGACATAGTGGGGAATAGTAATGTCAGCTGCAACGTCAAGGGATGCGATCAATTCACCTGGGAGACGGAGTGGTGTGCCGTAAACTATCTCTGCTGCAGAACATCCGAGATCTTCTTTGACGGTAGCACGTATATCAAGAATGATCACTTGCAGGTTCTCTACCAAGTTTTCGGTATTACCATGTGACATCCATGCTGCTTTCAGCTGTCAATGGAACCGTTCAACAAGTCCGTTCGCGCAAGGATGATAGGCTGTGGTTTTGATGTGGTTAGAGCCAAGGAGTATAGTCAACTCACGAAAAAGGGTAGATTGGAACTGTGATCCACGATCAGTAGTAATAGTAGATGGAACACCGTAATTACTTATCCAGTATTGTAGAACGTTTTTCGCTACGGTCTCAGCTGTAATACCGGTGATGGGAACGGCTATAGGCCAGCGGCTGAAACGGCCGACACAAGTTAAAATTTGGGTGAAACCATTAGAGATAGCCAGAGGACCGACAATGTCAAGATGAACTTGCTGAAATCGTTGGCTTGGTGGAGGAAAAGATCCCGGAGCACTAAGAGTATGGCGTTGAACTCTACTGCGTTGGCACTGGAGACAGGCTTTTGACCAATTTTGAATATCCGCATGCATGTTCGGCCAAACGAATCGATCAATGATCAACTTACGAGTAGCACGAATGCCGGGATGAGAAAGGGAATGAAAATGTTCAAAAATGGGTTTCCTATGTAATTTCGGTACTAAAGGACGGGGATGTTCGTTGGAAAAATCACACAAAACAGTCATACTGGAGTTAGGAATGGGAATACGTTGGACTCGGAGGGATGACGAAGATTGGTAGTGCAGCATGTCACTGTCATGTTGCTGAGCCTCTGCTAGCTGCGTGAGATCGCAGTTCGATCGACTGAGTGCTGTGAGTTGCATGCGAGAAAATGCATCGGCAACTGTGTTCGACGAAGCAGATAGATAGCGAATGTCACTCGTGAATTAAGAAATATAGTCAAATGGACGTATCTCACGTGGTGAATATCTATCAGCTGTGGCGGACAACGCAAAAGTGAGAGGTTTGTGGTCGGTCCAAACAATGAAATCGCGACCTTTCAAGCAAATGTCTAAAATGACTAACAGCATAATATACAGCTAACAATTCGCCGCCAAATGTACTATAGCGGGTTTGAGCGGGTTGTAGACGACAAGAAAAGAATGCAAGCGGTTTAGTAACACCGTCAATACTTTGCTGCAGGACAAAGCCGACTGCTGCTTGTGATGCATTGGTGGCAAGGGAAAGCGAAGCGTTGGGATTCCTGGACATGTAGGATAACGTAGATGCTCCTTTCAGTGCAGATTTCAATCGCTGAAACGATTCAGCTGCATCTGCATTCATTTTACATTGTCGTTCCGTTCGGCGTAACAAACCAGTCATCGGTTGAGCGATGTTAGCACAGTTTTGAATGAATCTTCTGTAATAATTAACTAACCCGAGGAATCGACGTAACTGTGGAAGCGAGGTGGGACATAGATAATCATTGATGGACGAAATTTTATCAAGCACGAATTCCGTTTTGATCGACATGATGTCCTAAGCTTTCGAGGAAAGCTACAGCAAAAAGGCATTTATCCGGGTTAACCACAACGCCGAATTGTGAAAGTCGCTGAAAACAGCATGCAGATGTTCTGCGTGTTCCTGTTGAGAAGAACTGGCGATCAGGACGTCATCAATGTAGACATGCACAAAAGATAATCCCTGGAAAACTTGGTCCATGAATCTCTGGAAGGTTTCAGCAGCATTGCGTAAACCAAAGGGCGATTTTAAAAATTCGAAAAGACCAAAGGTGTGGTAATAGCCGTTTTAGGGATATCTTCGTCGGCGACAGGTATCTGGTGATAAGCACGCACCAAATCTAGTTTAGAAAACACTGTCTTTCCGTGTAATGTAAGAGCAAAGTCATGAATATGGGGAATGGGGTAACGATCGGGAACAGTAACTCTGTTAAGGGAACGGTAATCACCGCATGGTCGCCAAGCATCAGATTTATTTTTCTCCACCATGTGAAGGGGGCTTGCCCAGGGCGATTTGGATGGCCGGATAATTCTCAGTTCGAGCATATGTTCAAACTCACGTTTCGCTACATCGAACTTGTTTGGAGCCAAACGACGGGGCTTGCTAAACACTGGAGGACCACGGGTTACAATGTGGTGTTTAACGTTATGTTTAACGACCGCAGCTGGTGTACAGGGTTTGAAAACTTCCGAAAATTCTTTCAGTAAGTCACTGAACGCAGATGGGATGTCAGGGGTGAGTACACGAATGGTTCGAATAGGGGAATCGCAGGAATTACCAAAGGAGTTAATCTTTGCCAAATTATCAATAAGCTTTCGTTTAGCTATATTCACTGAAAGATCAAAATGTGAGAGGAAATCTGCTCCCATAATCGGTACTTTGACATCAGCCAGCGTGAAAATCCATCGAAAGTCGCGTCGTAGACCCAGTTCGACAGAAAGCGATCTTTGACCGAAAGTGGAAATTTTCGTGCCGTTTGCCGCCTGCAACGTCATTGACAAAGGGCTCTTGCGTTCCTTAGTGGATGGTTAAATACCGCTAATCTCAGCACCAGTGTCGATGAGGAATCGCATTTTAGTGGCCCGGTCGTTAACGTAGAAAAGACGGCTTTGAGGTGAGCCAGACAGAGATGCCGTGTCTACTGTCTGGCTTCGTGGTTTCCCTGATTGGACACATTTGAATTATATGTGCAAGGTGACGTGCAATGCAGTGCCTTTGCACCGAAACGGCGATGATAGTAACATAAACTTGAACCGTTAGAACGACTCGACGATCGCTTCTTGGGCTGTTGTGAATGACGATTTCGAGGAGAACTACGAGATCGTGCGATGTTCTGTACTTGCAATGACAAGGATGGAACATCGATAATAACTCTTCAAAATCATTCTGGACAGGGATGCTTGTATGCGCGTCAGTGGTGTGTTGCACATGAGATAACGTACTACCATGCGATATATCATTTACTTCATCCGCTATGCGTGCCAGGTGTTGCAAACTAGTATTCATATCCATAATGGCTAACACTTTACGGACGTCTGCTGATAAACTTTGTTGCCACAATTCGCGGATTATTTTGTCGTCATCAGGCTTGTCTCCTTGTAACTGCAGCATATGTGGTAAGTGCTGTGAAGGAGTGTGATAACCCATTTCTATACCTGAAAAAAGCTTTCGGAGGGTTGAAGATGTACGTGAAATAATAGCATGCTTGATAGCATCGTACGGGTAATCGGCAGGGCGATTGTAAATTAAATCGGCGACCTCTTTTGCGACTGACGATGGCAACATACCAACTGCACGATTATATTGGGATCGTTGAGTGTGTACGCGGTAAGACTCGAAAAGTGCTTCAATCTGTGCGAACCAGGGGCGAGGGTCGTTCATACCAAATGAGGGAAGACTACAGTGTGACATAACGTCTGTAGAAATATCCTCAGATGGCGTATCAGAAAATGCTGATTTAAGATCCATTTAGTAAATGAAAATAGATATGACAGCAAAATCAAAATAAATGGGAGTATATGATACGAACGAAAATTTCAAAAAGAAAAATGTTCGGGGCTCAGCAATTTGTAGCGGTTGATCCAACGGAGATTTCACCACTAACAACGTACGTCTCTGGATATTGAACGCAATAAACCGGAACACAGTTCGCAACGAATAACAGCATACAAATCCCTGGCAGTCACACGCGATATACTTGTCATGAAGCAGAACACGAGCACGGCGTGAATCGTATATTCAAAATTGTGTACATATTTACATGTATGTTTAAAACAAAACAATAATGAAATATGCAGGGTTATTGTTATATAATATACAATAATGAAAACGCCATAATACAAACAACTTTGGTATTTATCGATCATGCTTAGCATGCCTTGGAATTCCAAGAATGAAACATTTATTTATTTAGATTCTTGAAGCTTGTATCTATTAATAAATGATACAACGTTCAAGTGGACTGCCGAACACGGAAAGCCACTTTAAGATCTTTTATCCATACTGTAATCCAGCCATTTACAACAAATAAGCGTTCTGTTTAAATCACATATAGTTCTCCATATGGAATTGGTGCTGTTTTAGAGCAAAATGGTCATCCGCTATTATTTATTTTGCGACGACTGAGTAAAGCAGAACAAAGTTATGCTCAGATTGAACATGACAGTGCAAAACAAATTCCACACATAGGTTTCTTATCCCACAATGCTGTGAAATATGAAAAGACTGACAGTACAGATTGCTTGTTTGTTCAACCGTTGTGTGTATCTAGTTTTGAGATTTGAAACAAGGAAATATTTCGGTCCGATAATGACTGCAGTTAAACGTGTTTGCTGAGACACATCCAAGAAAAAATATCCAGCTTACTATCAGCGTCCTGATGAACAATATCTGATACCCGAAGGTGTGTTGTGTGTAAATAATCGTATTGTTATTCCTCCTTCACTTCGTAAACAAATACTTGATGATTTGCATTCGGGACGCTTATGCATTGGAAAAAATAAAATCGTTGGGCAGAAAATTATGCTGGTGGCCTGAAATCGATTATGATGTCCTTGGAATTGCTTTTTCTTGCCACTCCTGCCAACAAAAATTATTCCGTCAGGCATAAAAATGGACTCCTTGGTCATTATATATACATAATATAATAATAATAATATAATAATAAAATATTATATATATAATATCTATTCTTGGACATCCAAGGTGCAACCGACAATTCGTCCCGGGAAAATCGAGTTCCACGTCAAAGATTTCAGTCACGATATAAACACCAATGTGTATATCCAACGGTTGAGTTAGGCGTCCAAACTCACCAATATATTGACGAGACAATACGTGAGATGAGTACGGAGCTATTGAAGCAAAATAATTATACAATAAAAATAGCAAACCTCAATTATTCCGCTTCGTACTGAATCGAAAAACAAGAATATTCAACAGCAACAATGACCACGAATGATTTCAACTTCAAATAGCGCGCAAACGACCAAATAAAGATACACAAATATAAACTGAAGAACGAATAAATTCAAGTAGTTCGGTAAAACAAAAATGGTAAAAATATGCAAAAATACCAGCAGATTTAAACAGTTAGTTGTCAATAAAATAAATTCAATGTACATCTTATACCGCCCTTTGAAATCCGCGCCGGATTTCTCAAACGCTGACAACGTACATGCTCTGGTATCTTACCCTATAACTTTACCCATCGCTGATTATATCATAATAGCAATCAGACGTTATTATCTAAGAACAAAGTGAGATGATGTCACGATACACAAGACGTTCTCCATGCCTCACACATGTAACAAAATTCACCGGTCATTTCAGCCAGATTGTTCAGAAGCCAGACGTTTTCATGCCTTATCACAACCAATCTAGCTGGCCTGGTCCCTTTGCGTGACAAAACCAGTTCTACTAACAGCATCAACGTTCGATGATGTATTTTCTTCCGGTACAGTCAAATCAGTCCAAAAGCATGTTTGATCTAATTCGAAATGAATTTCTTCCTTGAGTACGGTAGTAAGTGATACTACCAGCTTAGCGGCTACTAATTCCAAACACGAAATAGTAGCAGGCTTGACTAGAGCAACTCGCGACTTCGAGCAGAGTAGGCAACAAAATGACTTAGGACTAAATCGAATGTAAATCGCGGCTTCATACCTAATTTTCAACGCATCACAGAATGCATGTAACTGAGGTCGAACTACGTGAGCACCATTGCGCTTCATAGATCGAGGAATTCTTAGGGATTGCGGTTCAATCACGCTTGCATATTCATGGAGTAACTCAGGATTTCGCTAAAACCTAGAACGCATACTCTGTAAACGCGACTTTGCTTGTTTATGGTTGCGGCAGATTCTATGGAAATCTCTTTTCCAAAATAGACACACTTCAAAATTGCCATCTTTCTGTTTAGTCCCACGATACGCTTGTAACACATCCGCTCCAATAAGCAGGCCAACTGTGGTATCAGGACCATCATTTGAAACAAGATCCTTCAAATGATTAGGTGAAGTGAGACATTCCTTTTTCGTCAAACGCTCAACCATTTCAGGAAGTTGCATAGACTCATTCATCATAGACAATTCAAATCTTACTCGTGCAATTCGAGTAGCATTCGCAGCTATCAACAGTTCTAACTCAGCCTCTTGACGCATCTGTTCTTCCGCTAATTGTGCCAACAAAAACTGAGCCCTAAGATTATGAGAGCTAGAACTAACTAACGAACCAGAGCATGACATGTAATCAACCAATAAAGAAACACCGACTTGCGCGTCCTTTTCATTGTTTGTTGGATGGATCTTCGACCACTTGTTCTCCATTTTTTCCCAATGTTCGAAACGAAGCAAATTGAGTACTGCCAATTTGAGTGCTGTCACAAACGAAGCGAATTGAGTACTGCCAATTTGAGTACTGTCCCAATGTTCCAAACGAAACACATTGAGTACTGCCAATTTGAGTACTGTCCCAATGTTCCAAACGAAACAAATTGAGTACTGTAACCGACAATTCGGTCCGGGAAAATCGAGTTCAACGTCAAAGATTTCAGTCACGATATAAACACCAATGTGTCTATCCAACGGTTGAGTTACACGTCCAAACCCACCAATATATTGACAAGACAATACGTGAGATGAGTACGGTACTATTGAAACAAAATAATTATACAATATAAATAGCAAACCTCAATTATTCCGCTTCGTACTGAATCGAAAAACAAGAATATTCAACAGCAACAATGACCACAATTGATTTCAACTTCAAATAGCGCGCAAACGACCAAATAAGGATGCACAAATATAAGCTCAAGAACGAATAAATTCAAGTAGTTCGGTAAAACAAAAATGGTAAAAATATGCAAAATACCAGCAGATTCAAACAGTTAGTTGTCAATAAAATAAATTCGATGTACATCTTACACAAGGCATGCAATTCATGATCAGTTTATCAAAATTTGAACAGCAACAAAAAATAGAAGTTTGCAAATGAACTAATTAAGCGGAATTTTTGAAAATTTTTTCCGTTCAATAATGGAAGCGAATATACATAGATGAGAAAAAATTCTTAAGGTCTAATAACAAAGAAGTTTCATTTAATTTTTTTCAAGATTTACGAATGGCAAGGATACGAAAACATGGAGAACATAAATGGAAGTTTGTTGTGATTATCGATTGGTATTAAAAATGGCCAGAAGTATTCCTTCTACTTAACCCAATTCTGGTTTAACAATGCTTGATTAAGAAAGGTTAACAGCCGCAAAAGTGTGCCTATAGCTTTTGTGAGCGATGATGGAAGCTATTTCTCTGACTTATGAGTTACTCATTTGCTACATTAACTTGGTTGCCAAAATTTGTTTACTGCACCCAGACATCCACGGTCGAATGGATTAGCCGAGAACTTTGTATGTACGCTAAAACGTGCCATTTCCTCTTGTTCTTCAACAACATTTAATGAACTTGATCGTTGTATTGACAATTTCGTGCTTCAATATCGTAATAGTAAACATTCATCTACTAGAAATACAAAATCCACGTTTTAAAAGATTGAGATCAAATCTGCTGCAACTTGGATCGGCTGAAGAATCATATTATCGTGGGAATGATTGCCGTTTAACTACGGGAATTGTATTAAACAATATCGGGAGAACTATGGAAAAATACTTGATTTGGAAGACGAAAATTTGCACAAGCGCCATACAGATCAAATCATCTCCCAGGATTCATGGCAGTTGCGTCCCAATACTGGTTGCGTTAGCAACCATAACACAGCACTTCTAGATTCCTCCGAGAATACTGAATCAAAAGAACTTATCAGACTATCGGAAAGACTGAGATTACACAAATCCGAGGACGATTGAAAACTGCGGTGGATGTAGTGATTGTTCGAATAACGATCAATAATACTGTTATTCATATTCTCATTGTTAAATTTATATATATCAATATATACAACGTAATTCGAATGCTGAGTGTTGTTTATTCTCACTTCTATTCTTGGGTTGTTTGTTTCATTTAATTAAATACAATACAATTAATTACAGCGAGCTGTGTTACTCAACATTCTTTTGATTTTCTGTTGTTTACCATTAATTACCTCTCGTTTTGGCATAAGCCATGAGCGTAAATAAATCGACATCGCGCATTCATACTCTATCAGCAAGATTCGCCTTTTCATCATCATGTTGACCATTCCCTACTACTGCAGAAGCTAAAAAGGCTTGCTATCACTGGAAAGTTGCTGAATTGGCTAAATGACTACCTAACAAATCGCACTAACCAGGTACGTGTTGTTGGTGCATTATCCAAACCAATTGCAGCAACTAGCGGAGTTCCCAAAGGCTCAGTCCTTGGTCCGATCCTCTTTCTGGTTTATGTCAATGAAATACAGGAAATTGTTCGATGTTACATTTCGTTATTTGTGGACGACATAAAGATTTGGCGAAGCGTTAATAGTCCAGAAGACTGTCTGTTATTACAAAAGGATCTTGATACGCTTCACAGCTGGTCGTTGAAGAACAAACTGCCGTTTAACTTCAAGAAATGCAGGATCATGAATGTGGGGAATCGAGTAGAGTTCAGATATCACATAGGTTCGCAAGTCCTTGAAAATTGCAGTGAAGAAAAAGATTTGGGTGTCTGGATATGCTCCAGTTTAATAACATCACTTCAAACTAACAGTGCCTTTAAAAAAGCAACACGTGTTCTAAATCTACTCAAATGTGCATTTGGGAAATTTTCGCCCAAGATATTCCCAGGATCATGAATACATATTTGAGACCAGTCATGGAATACGGTGTGCAGTCATGGTATCCGTGGCTCAAGAGGGATGTTGAACTTATGCAGCGAATCTACCACCGCTCAACGAAACTAGTTCTCAGCATCTGAAACAAACCATATAAAGAAAGGATGGCTCAACTGAATCTGTTCGATTTTCCTTATCGACGAATCAGAGGAGACATTATCTTACTCTACAAAACATTTCATACCCCGAACCATCCCTTACAGGATTTATTCACGCGAAGGGATGCGAGGAATTATCGGACCCATGAATATGTGCTGGTCGTACCCCATTCCCGTCTGAACTGTAGAAGTTATTTTTACTCTGTTCGTGTCTGTTTCACTTGGAACAGTTTACCTTCAACGGTTGCTCACGCCACTAGCTTGCATGAATTTAAAACGAAATTAGACGAATTTTTATTGCATTATTCGTTTCCAGAACACTTATATACTGTTTAATCTATGTTCTTATACTGTTTATACACCTAAATTTCAATTTTTACCATCCTATGGTTGTTGTTAAGCTTATTGCTTTTTAGACCATCAAAAACCTTGAATTACCTTGAATTACCTGATTCAGCATTATTGGAGATGGGAATATTTCGTTTAATTTGACGTTTTCCATATATCAACGATTTAATGCCGAGAACTATCTTTGTTGCACGGCGTTGCCCTCGCTCCATCGCATAATACTCTCACCAGGTAGATGTTAGACAGCTGGAATTCCATAATCAAGGATGAGGCTGATGTGCGCGCCGTATAACGCATGGAACGCATAGGCCATTCTGACAGTTGCAGTATCAACTATGGTGTTTAATAAGTCAGAAATCAGAACTCAGAATGTTTTATGGTAGAAAAAGCAGTAGTCATGGTTATTCATATATCCATTAGGCCTATAAGGCGAAAACCTCAACAGATTCTGTGCGTACGATTTCTTCATGCAAAATGTTCCAAGTGAAACAAATTCTGATCAAGAAGTATTTACGACGAATATCTCATTAATAATGCAGAGTGTCTAAATACTTTGAATATTTTCGTAATCAAATATAGCCGTTGGGCTTTAGCAAGTGTTTTAGGTGATGAAATTCGGTATGCAAGATTTTTAATTCCGATATGAGGTCAGTCTGTATACGTCATTAGATAAAATCGTGTACATTAGTTTTAACATACACTCTTTGAAAGCCAATTCTTTTGTAACAGGGACCAATTTTGTTGCACGAAGATAAATCCTTTCAAGTAGTTCAATATCCTTCCGAGACTTGGATTGAAGATTCCATAAGAGAACGCAAATACGTTTAAATTAACCGGGGTAAGGTTTTGAACATGAAAATGCTGTATATCCTTATAAGTACACACTAGATACGGCAGGGTATTTAGTAAGCTTTTCAGCAATGATATTCAGGCTTGAGGATAAACGACACCCAGATTCCAGTATCATTTGTAGCGGTGGTCGAGATGAGATCTCGCGTACCAAGCTGGCATGCTTGGCGCAGAGACTTTCCACGTCGCAGCACTTTACAATTTGCATGGTTAAATTGTAACTCATTGGTCTGGGACCAACAAAATAAGGTGCACATATTCCGTTCTAATGTCATGCATTCATTAACATCGGACACTATAACTTTAAGTTCCTTCTCGCCATCTACTGGTCAGATGTTAATGCTATCGATATTATATGATCAATGCGGTCAACCACATCCCATGTGAAGAAAAGCACAGCTTTTGGACGTTAATCTTGAGCAACCACACCTTATACCAGGCCACACTTTATTTAATGTCTCCCTGGAACTATCATTCATTGCATCCAGTGTAGATGCTACCGTTCACGATCTTATGCAAATAACAAGCAGCATGAATGGATCAATCAATAAGAAACGCCTTGAAAATAAAATGACAGAGAACAGTCCACCGTGTGTCACCGGAGGTCGTATTTCTAGACTCAGAATATTCGTTTTTGTCACAAACTAGACTCGTACGGTCAAACACAAAATATGCAGAACTTTTTAGCGGAGTGTCTTTGATATTCGAAGCATTCAGCTTCGCAATCATCCTGTCATGTGGTACGAAATAGAACGCTTTTCTAAAGTCGCTGAAAAATACATCAACTGAACCACCTGAATCGATTGGCCAGCACAAGTGCTCACGCGCCGTTAAAAGATTTGAGACCAATGAACATTGTTTGGCGAATACATATTGTTTAGCGTTCAAGCTTCTCAATTTATGCATGAAATTCTCCAGCTCGTTTGCCGCTATCCTATCCATATTCTTTTTACATATGGATGTTTATATAGCAGGTCGATAGTTGACTGGTAAACTGGAAACTATTTTCGTGTACATCGGCTTGATGACAACTTGATTCCGGCTTTAAGGCAAGCTAGCGGAATCCATGGAACTTTGGAAAATATGGGTCATCGAAGCATCTATGATAGATGTCAGTTCTGTAAGCAAATGTCGCTGAATCCTATTCGGACCTGAGAACCATTATTAATCGAGCCATCCTTGAAATTATTGCATTAAGTTTGGATCAATTAAAAATGGTTAAGGGAATACTGTTGGTCCGTGAAATGTGTTATCTGACTGTATCAAATATAGTCGTTGGTTAACGTGTAAACCACCCGTTTCATTGTTCGAAAAATTTAGAACAAAATTTTCGGTTATACCAATATACTCTAACTAAACTGCTCTGGTTTTTCAAGCAACTAAATAAGCAACCTTATCGTTTCTTTGTACTTCATCCACTTTTCACAAAGAATGGGCCAAATTAGTCAATACTCACATGTTGGAACGGGTATGAACCAGGTTCTTTTCTGCTAATTGGCAACGGGGACATCACCTGCTGGCATTTCTGAGCATCATATCGGCGGCATAAAAAACACTAACCGATAATTCGCTTTACAGTATCACCACCTTGAAGAATCCGAAATCGTACTCGTATGGTCGATAATACTTGTGCAATGCAATTGTGTCCTTCACATATGTGGTAATGCCTGACAATTAGGTCAGTAACAATGTGCTTCTTCGGTAAGAGGATTGGAAGTTTTGTGACATCAGGATGTGTCACCATATTAATGCGACGGTTTACGCAGTTAAGCATATCGACAATAACTAGGTTTGATTTACGCAATTGAGTCCCAAGTACTTTTGTACAGGTTCGTCCAGACAACAGTAGGTTTGCGATCCCAGGCAACAATCTGTAATATGTCTTGTTTAGCAAGGTATATCTCATCAGCTGTGAGTATTTTCTTTTCAACAACACCACAATATATTGTTTGAACTTGGTCAACCATGCCACGTCTAACCTCAATCATCGCCAAGACAAGTAATACTGCAAGATATAATCAAGACCGGAGTTTTCTTACACAACATTAGTTCTATTTATATTCCTTTTCATTTCGAAATCAGCTGGGGCTTCGTATATATTCAACGGCCATTTGGATTAAGGTTTTGTCAGAAACTTTGGTCCTTATAACCATCGACTTATCTGGGAGATATCGCTGCAACCACGAGAAACGAGATCGACAGGATTAACCACGGAACGCACGTACCGTCATTGGCTTGGTGTTGAGTATTGATGTATAGCGGCCAGCCTGTTGGATACAAACGTACTGAACCTTGTAAAAATGTTGTATAGGAAAATTGTTGAATCATTCCAGAAACATGTTTGATCTAATTCGAAATTAATTTCTTCCTTTACTACGGCAGTAAGGGATACTGCCAGCTTAGAGGCTAGTAATTTGATACGCGGAATAGTAACAAGCTTTACTGGAGCAACGCGCGACTTTGAGTAGAGTAGTCAACAATATTGGAAAGCCAGCTCAGGACTAAATCAAACGTAAATCGCAGCTCCATACCCGAATTCCGACGCATCACAGAATGCATGTAACTGAGGTTGAACTACGTGAGCACTTTCGCGCTTCAAAAATCGAGGTATTCTTAGTAATTGCAGTTCCTGAACGTTGGACACCCTGATTTTCCAAGCTCACGCGTCTGTCGAACATAGTTTAGCATCCCAACCCAATTTTCAGCGACAACGTTTTCGTAATAGCAGTTTGGCAGGCAACAGAATTAGAGCGAATAACCCCAAAGGATCAAACAAGGAAGAAACCGCTGACATAAGCGAGCGTCTTGTAAAAGGAACATCCTTCGGCCCAAACAAAAAACCGAAACTCTTCAGCAACCGAATCCCATTTAAGTCCATGTTGTATCAGGAGAACCGGGATCCAGATAAAATTTACCATCCGGATGAGCTAATTCCTTATCTGGAACATCTTTCAAAACACTTACAATTCGGCAACCATTTCCGCAACCTGACACCGCATTTATTAAGCGTCCGGCAAATTTTGTCGATAAAGATTATTGCATCACTCTTCCTTGATACAGAAATAAGCTAATCGTCAACATCAAAGTTATTGCGAATATCTTCGGCAAACAACGGAGAGGCTTTCTGATTGCAGTGCACAAGCGTCTGCTTGAGTGCAAAATTGGCGACAATTGGCGACGAAACAGCTCCAAAGGTATGATCCGCCACCTGGTATTCAGTAGGATTTTGAGATATGTCATTGTTCGGCCACCACAAAAACCCCAGATCACCTCATGTAAGAGACATGTTAAGTGTCATGTAGCTTTGAAATTCTTCTTTTTTCTTTCTACTTTCGACTTTTATACAATACCGATTTTGTGACTTGAATTCGGGTTTTGTTTGTTTTCTCTTCAGAATTTAGAACTTAAACTTCGCTTTTTGTAATTGTTTTATTGGAAATCTTTTGTTCACATCTTTGGTGAAGCTTTTGTTTTAATTCATTGTTTATGCCATTGTCGGTCATTGTTGTTGAATTTGTTTGCCATTTTCGGCACTTGTAATTGGCTTGTATTTTGACACCACTTTTGAGTGTCTTGTCTTTGATAGACATTTTGGACGGCAATTTTGCTAACTCCTTTCATTGTATTTATATCTCAGGTCGTCATTAAACTTGTTTCCATTTGATATAATTGATTCTGGAGTATTTTGGCTCCACTGTTTGCTGTACGTTCCTATACAGTTGAGGTTTGTATAATTATTGTTGTTGTAATTGTTGCTAATTACAGTACCGTATAACATCCGAATTGTGGTTTTGAATTTGTCGAACTAAGAAACGGGTGGAATACGCGTTACTCACGTCACGGACGTTACCCCTCATTCAATAACAGGTACAGATACTTGCATGAACATTTCTTCTTATTGTCAGAGAGCGCAATCACCTCTTTACGAAATCGCAGAAGTATACCAACTAAGCTATGCAGTGTATCTTGACCTTGGTATAAACAATCATTAGGTGATGCACCTCCGAACTTGGCGGCACAATCAGGTACAACCCTTAACTTACCAGGTTTCTTAGGGTTAATAACTGCGTAATGAGGAACATACTATCTGGGTCCAAAGTTAGTCGACAATTGATGATCCGGAACAGGAGTTGCATATCAGCGTTCCATCACACTTGCATATCTTTAAAGAAAATCAGGATTTCGCAGAAACCTAGAACGCAGACTCTGTAAACGCGAATTCGCTTGTTCACAGTTGCTGCAGAGTCTATGGAAATTTTTCCAAGTTAAAAAACTACAAAATGCCCATCTTTCATGTGACAAGACCTTTCCACGAGTTGAACTGCCTTTATTTCGTCCCTCGACAGTTGTTGATCACATAAGGCACTATCCTCGAATTCAATATTGTACATCAACTTCAATTACTCAGCCACATCCGTGTCATTCCGTTGCAGACTAAACACAAACTTGTCGCGCGTCGGGTCTGAGATAACTGGTCCAAGAACCACACAGCCAACCGTGGTTTGATGAGCAAAGGGTTCGTTACAGCGACCTACTCTCTGCTCCATCAACCAGTGTGCATCCGGTACGTCTGCTCCAATAAGAAGGCCAACATTTTTATCGGGAATGCCAGGTAAGTCATGGTCTTTTAAATGTTCCTACGCATGGCGTCTATAGCAGCTGAACAACTAATGTATCTCGGCAAATCCGGTACACCGAATGCACGACTTATGAGCACGACAGTCTCTTGGCAACCCAATGGCCCCAGAGACTATTCAGTCGTTCCTGAGTCTAGATGAGATACTGATTGTAGTGTTCGAGCATTGAAGACTTGTTTCTCAGGTTCGATTCCCAATTTTAGTAAAAGACTGCTTTTCACCAGGGATACATCTGAATCATTATCTACCATGTCGT
>JACCGJ010006582.1:0-11187 GCA_013407085.1 Atriophallophorus winterbourni | reverse complement strand
GTTATTGTACCCCACTAAACTCTTTCTTTGTTTTACAGTCTGTACTCTGGTTCCAAGTTCGATAAAGCCTACATTCAAGGCCTTTGTCTTCTCACTGTTCTCCTGATCACTTGAGCTCATTACAATTTATCGAACTTGTTTTCAATATCAATGGATCGCTTCCTGAGACCGAATCGATTCGACGCTGACCCGAACACACCAGATAGCTCACGTCATTGGACTCACTGGTATTGCACATTCTCTAACTTCCTGACCTCAATTGCTGAACTGAAACCCGATAAACTAAACACTCTCATCAACTATGTTTCGCCGAACGTGTATAGTCTAATATCAGACTGTGTCACTTACGAATCTGCCATTTCAGTTTTGCAGAAAACATATGTTAAACCAACGAATGAAGTCTTTGCCCGACACAGCTTGTTTACGTGTAAACAAGAATCCAATCAAAATATCGACCAATTCGTTCTAAAGCTCAATTCACTGGCCAAGGATTGTAACTTTCAAGAAGTCACGGCAGAACAGCATCGCGATCAGGCTGTCCAAGTTTCTTTAATTTCTGGTATTCACTCAAACACTGTACGCCTCCGTTTGTTAGAAGTGAGATCAATGGACCTGCGTTCGGCTATTGAACAGGCGAAAATTCTCGAAGCTGCACAGACTCATTCTTTATCGTACGCAGTTACTGATCCGAATTTTTGTGCATTTGTGGATGCTAAAAAGGATCCGACTATATCCTTGACCAATCCACCTTCAACTGATCATAATGTTCTTTCTAGTGTCAGCAGTGATACATGCTTCTTCTGTGGATACGGACGCCACCCCCGAAATAAATGTCCCGCTAGAGAATCAGTCTGTCGCAAATGTGGTAAAACGGGCCATTTTCAAAAAGTTTGTCGATCCAAGTACTCACATAAGTCCCCGCGATCGACTGCGAGTGCAATCCTTTCCTCAGTGGGTGCAGCTGCTCCCTCTTGCTTATCCTCTGCGATTGTGCCCGTTGTCACTAATGGAGTTTCTTTCCAAGCTTTAATTGACACTGGCAGTTCGGAAAGTTTTATTTCACACTCGGCTTCTCAGAAGTTGAAAGTACCAATTTTTGCATCGCGTCACGATATAACTTTGGCCTCGACCAGTTTCTCCAGTCAAACTAAAGGACATTGTTTTGTGTTACTGCATTACCAATCTGATAGTTACCATAATGTTAGGTTGTCTATCCTGGATGACCTATGCGCTGACATCCTACTCGGTCATGACTTTTTACGGCAACATAAAAGTGTCGAAATTCCTTTTCACGGAGAAAAACCTACACGTTCCGTTTGCGGTCTTGCTGCCATGAAGATTGAACCACCTTCTCTCTTCGAACACTTGACTCGTGATTGCAAGCCAATCGCCATCAAGTCAAGGCGCCACTCGCCGCAAGATCAGACTTTTATTCAAAATGAAATTCGTTCACTTTTGAAAGAAAATATCATAGAACCTTCTCGATCACCGTGGTGATCCCAAGTGCTAGTTACTTCCAACGATAATCACAAAAAGCGTTTGGTAATTGACTATAGTCAAACAATAAATCGTTTCACTTTACTCGATGCTTATCCGCTTCCACGTATAGATGACCTGATACAAAAAGTCGCGTCTTACCGTGTGTTCAGCACCGTGGATCTTAAAAGTGCATATCATCAGATCCCGATTCATGCGTCTGATAAAACATATACTGCTTTTGAGGCCTGTGGAAATCTGTACCAGTTTTGTCGAATCCCTTTTTGTGTCACCAACGGTGTCGCAGCTTTTCAACGAATCATGGATACACTGATAAAGGAAGCGAATCTGAGGGACACCTTAACTTATTTAGACAATGTCACTATCTGTGGAAAAACATCATCCGATCATGACAAAAATTTATCTAGATTCATGATGGCTGTCGAGTCCTACGGAATTACTCTGAACCCAGACAAATCTACTCTCGCAGCATCCAAAATAAACCTCCCCGGTTATGAAATTTCTAATGGATCTATTCGACCAGATGCCGAACGTTTTCGATGTCTTCGAGAACTGGAACCACCCAATAGTTTAAAGTCACAACAGCGGATCGTCGGCTTATTTGCCTATTATTCCCTATGGTTACCAAAATTCTCGGAAAAAGTTCATGATCTGATCCATAACAAAACTTTTCCACTTCCAAGAAATATTCTAAACATATTCGAATTATTGAAGCTAGAATTAGAGAATGCCGCTCTGACTGTTATTGAGCCAAACGTACCACTGGTTGTCGAGACGGACGCTTCAGAGGTAGCCATTGCGGCCATTTTGAGCCAACAAGGGAAACCCGTTGCCTTTTTCTCCCGAACCCTTTCTCCAGCCGAGCGCAATTATCCAGCTGTGGAAAAAGAAGCCTATGCTATCGTGGAAGCTGTCAAGAAATGGCGGCATCATCTGATTGGCAGTCACTTCAAATTGGAAGCTTGTCAACAGAGCTAAATGAACAAATCCGACACAATCCCATCCGATGTAAAATCAAATTATTGATAGAGCATCAACGTGGTGCGTCCGTACCAATTCGGAATCGCGGAGGCCAATCCATTCCGATCTATTAATCACCGTTTTTCCGCCATCACACCCTACATCCCGAAACCCCCCTTAATTCCTTTACTCTTTCGCGCAGGGAAGAATGTAGTATGTTTGTTTGTATATGTTATTGTACCCCACTAAACTCTTTCTTTGTTTTACAGCCTGTACTCTAGTTCCAAGTTCGATAAAGCCTACATTCAAGGCCTTTGTCTTCTCACTGTTCTCCTGATCGCTTGAGATCATTACCCCTAAGTGCAATGTCTGAGCAGGACATCGGACTTCTCAATAGCACTTTCATTACCATGGGACAATCAGGCGCTTGAAATTGTAGATAGTTTTACGTATCTCGGTAGTTGTATCAAGATTTTTGCATAGTTAGATGACGAGGTCTCGGCACGCATTTCTAAAGCGACCGTAGCATACCGCACCCTAGGTCACCTCTGGCGTCAGAAAGGACTGTCTCTGTTACTCAAGGGTAGAGTCTATAAAGTGACAGTTCGTGCTGTGTTACTGTATGGGTGCGAAACCGGGACCTTACGTAAAGAACACATTCAGCGTCTCCAAGTATTTCACAACTAATGTATCCACAGCATTCTGGGAGTTAGCTGTTCCAATTGTATGCGCAACGATGCTCTTCAAAATAAGTTTTTCGGTAGTAATGTTGATATAGAGAAGCAGATCAAATTACGCTTATTGGGTCACGTTTTACGGATGCCGGACCACCGACTTCCGAAACAGATTCTTTTTGCCGCGCCACATCCTGATTGGCGTAAATCTCGTGGTGGCCAAACCTTCACATGGCATAGGCAGTTAAAAACCCTTACTCGTAACCTTTCAAAAGTCGTTGCAGCACGTCTTCCAGGCTGGTGTCCCCGCGATCAGATATCGCAATGGCTAGTTACGCTTCAGGATATATCCCGAAACCGTGTTCAATGGTCGCTTTGCACTAAACATCTTGGAGTGCTTGCTTAACCTTGTATGTTGTCTAGCGGAGTGAAAGCCACAAGGAAGCTGTCATGCTGATGTCGCTCTACTCCTTCAGGAAACATGTTTGAGTGCATGTTCCATTCGAAGTGTAGGCACCTCATCCAAGTTTTTTGTGCTTACTCCTATAAAATCCGTAGCTATTTATGTTCCCCTTCCCCATCTTTTAGAAATTTACTTGTTCATGGTTGTGTGGCAGTTGAGCATTTGGTACATGCTACCGGTGTAATGCTGTCTGTGATGATGACAAGCTACGGGCGGCGAATTAGTTTCTCCAAATTGAGGTCTTGCCGGGGTGGCCGTATAGATTCTGATCACACGTAAGTGTACGGATCAGCCAGCATTGAATTCGAAGGAAACCCGAACAAACCCATCCCATAACAAACAAAACGCTTTATCTCTGTTCAAAATGAAGGCCACCTTATGGGACATTCTCCATCTCGCTTTTTCGAAAAAATAGCCGGTAGAGCTGAATCTAAACTTGCCCTACTTAACGTAGGCACTCGACGACTATACGTCTTGGTTATCAGGCCGCTGGATCTAAGACGAGTCCCTCATGGTATTCAAATAGCAGTTCACCTTACGGAGCATGAAGATGATCCGAAGTATCATAGGGTTCCTACTCAAACAGCGCCTGATTCCTGGCCAGGAGTCTCGCTGAAAAAACACATAGATCTGAAAAGTTCTGACCGTGGGTAAGGTGTGAATGCTTCACCAACTCATTAGTGTTTGTTATCCTAATCCACAAGATCTGAGTGGAACCATTTTCGAAATTGAGTATTCGTACCTAACGAATCATCGTAGTCATTTCGAAAAATCGAGTGAATATTCCAGCCAGCAGATTAATTAGCACTCTCATGCAAACCACCGACTTCCCAACTAAGGTTTTGCTTTGGGTAAGAGCCGTCGTTATTGCGGAATACTGATCCACTCTGAAACCGAATACTTTAAAATGAAAGCCCTTTTAAATTCCGCCATCTTAAAGGAATTCTGCGCGCATTCACTATGAACAGATAAGGCGTATGGTTACCTCTCATCGCCATGCAGCACCATAACAGGTGTGAGACAACACTATCCAATTTCCATTGACAATCTTACTCACGTGCTAGTAGTAGCTCCCGAGTCGTGGCATCTTCAGGTTGCACTACGGATGTCCAATCATACAGCAATTCTGTACTGTACAGCAAACAAAGCCACCGGCAGTGAGCTGTATGTGGAAACTCGATGGTGTCTCGCTGGCAGTGCTAGTTTTTTTCTAAAAAATGTCTAGGCCTGTGCAACCTGACAGTATTTTGGCCCATGTGCATCATCGCCATTATGAAGTACAACTCTGGAGCCAGACAAAGTGCCAACTAATGTGAAGCAGAAAAAACAGATAAACAAGCGCGTGAAAAATGAAAACAGGCAAGCGGACTATCTTAAAGTAAATGAGCAAAAAGCAGCTTATTTTTGTATCTCATATCTCTCTAGGCCTGGGCAACCTGATAGTATCTTTGCCCATATGCAGTCTCTGACTGTGCGGCACTTTGCCTGCATCAGGCGTGTGCTTTCATACCATGTCATGTTTTTGTAGTTTTACTGCATGCGGTTTTGTGTTGTTTTTTGTTCATCAAATTTAATATAATTATATACCGGATAAAAGATTAGAACACACATAATAAAATACACTGGCTGTTGGTTTGCAACCATATCTCGTAAAGTTTCCAGCCAACTATTAGGTGGAGCTTTTGGACCCCACCTAGGCAAACGAATATGCCCAACGCGCCACGTCATGGACTGGCCACTCGATCGTTTCTCCCAGCTTCTGCCAGGCTCTGCGAATAAGGCGCGGTATGGTAAACGGTGAGGAGGCATTTTTAAAACATGTCCCAACCATCGCAAACGAGCAAGCATCAGCATTTCTCTCAGTCCGTGGCCACTTGGTCCTAACATTCGCTTGCAAACATCTATATTTGTAGCGCGATGCTGCCACCGAATGCACAGCAGACAACGGGTGTTAAAAATCAATGCCGACGGACATCTTCCGCTCGAATATACGAGGTTTCACAGCCATAAAGTACTGTAGCACGCACCACTGCATTGTGCACTCGACCTTTAGTATGGAGTAAAAAATCGCGTCGACGCCACAAACGGCGAAGGTTAACAAATGCTACATCCGCTTTGTAAACAAGTTGTGAGATCTCTTCCTCATCATAACCGTCAGCAGAGATACAACTACCAAGGTAAACAACGCTCGCGTGCAGTCAATGACTGTGCGGCACTTTGCCTGGATCAGGCTACATACATATATCCTACGCACCAGAAACACTTAATACGACCCCTTCCTAAGATGATGCAGTGAAATATGGAGGCTTCATCTTCTGGCTTCCGAACACAAAAATCAGATGATACAAAGCGATAAGAAGCTGCCTGCACTTCTTACCAACGTATTACTGTCCATTATGACTATGTTAACGCAATCGGGCGTGAATCCCATTTTTTCAGTACCTGTATACGCCTTAACTCAATTCACAGACGTCCTACATCTGCTGCGCGTCAAATTTTATTAGCCGCAAATGATTGAAGATGTTTTGCTCGCTGACAATCGTTTTAGAAGCACCGTCTTTTCGCATACTTCTAAACTGTTTTCGGCTTCGGCAGTGTATCCGAGAGCATTTAGCTTGCGAATGCACACGGAACGACAAGTGTAACATCTTCATTTAATTACAATTACACTTTAACCTAATTACAATGGTAATGCTCCTTATACTTTGAATAATTATCTCCCAATTTTGAAAACATCGCCAATGTTGCTTTTCGTTTAATGTTTGAGAAAAATGTTCCATACTAGTAAGTGATCAACTTTGCCTCGCATTTGACAAACTAAAGCTTCATCCACATCTACCTATCACACCCGAAACGAGCCAATATTTTGATGAAACTCCAACTAGTCACAATGTGGCGGAAAAAATAGCGGTTAATCTAACTGCGACCCACTGCAGTCTAATATCGCGTATCTTCCCATTTCCTAAACACTCATATTTTCGTCACCGCCGTTCCATATGAGAATGTATGTATGTATAAAAGCACAAGCTTGATCCAGTCAAGGTGACTCACAGTCATTGACTGCACGTGGGCTAAGATAACGCCAGGTTGCCCAAGTCTAGATAGATGTGAGAGTAGACGTAGAAAGGGCAGTGAGACCCCATAGTATTTCCGCATGCAGCTCACTGCCGGTTGCAAATCAATTTAGCACGGTGTTTGCTGCACATTACACAAGTACTTCACAAATATACACCCCTTCATTGCAACCATCATTGCGCAATGAATGACCGCTTTTTGTCTGCATACAACGACTTCTGACTAATGTTCTTTATCAAGTGATTTGCGAGATAGATTAATAAAACGCTATTATGTCGTTGCTGTTTCTACCACAGTTTCTTGTTATAATCCCGTGTTCTAGGATTAAACTGTATCTCAAACAGACAATTGAGCAGAGAGGTTCTGGATGAAAGTTCTATTGATACAAGGTGGGACAAAGAGCACCACAGTCCAATTGAAGGGTAGGCTAAAATAGGGAGAAGAATTGTTAGTGTAAAGTACACACAATGATAAGTATAATTCTTTTGGAGGTGACCCTCCTAACACCTCCCCCAGGAAGTCTTCAACGATAGGACTGTTTACGTGGGTTCAGCTGCAAAGGTTTGACCTTCTTTCGAACACGGTCGGTCCATCTTCTTGGTGTACAGTTAGTTTGAACATCTCGCTTTTCTGGCGAGGATATGGTCAACCTCTCAGGTAGTTCAAATGTGTCTAGCAAGATGTCCAGTGGAATACCAGGATCGTGGTTTACAATCTCGGGCAAAGAAGATGGGCGCAGCTGATTTGCATGACGGATTCAGATGGAAGATTGTACATCAACTTCATAGATCACGTGTCCCACGCGGCGAACAATTTGTCCTTGTGTCCATGTTTCACCACCACTTCGATAGTCTTTTGCCAGTACGGATGCACCTGGCTTATAGAACCGACTGACCGCTCCATGGTGATGGTTGAACTGGTTTTCCATGCGTCGGTTTCTAGACATCTCATTAGAAAACGATGGACGGATGATGTCCAATGGTAATCGAATCTTTCGATTCATGAGTGCCTCTGCCGGGGATACCCTGTTAGGTACATTGGGATTCGGCGTGGCTCGGTAACTGAGCAAAAACCTTTCAATGATGTCTGACGTGGTTCCTTCCCCTCTGAGTTTCAAGAGTGCTCTCTTGAATGTATCCACAAATCTTTCTACTTGTCCGTTGGATTGTGGGTGAAACGGAGGCGTGCGTTTATGCTCAATACTGTTTTGTTGACAGAATGATGCAAACTCCGCCGAAGTAAAAGCTGTTCCGTTGTCGGAAACAAGAGTATCTGGGACACCAAATCGGCTGAATACCTGCTGCAGGTTAGTAATCGTTGCACTTGAAGTGACTCGAACCATGTGAAACACTTCGGGCCATTTGCTGAATGCGTCGACTAGGATCAAATAATTTTGATTGTTAATCGGACCAGCAAAATCAATATGAACCCTGGACCATGGTGATTCTGGTGTGGGCCATGAAAATAACTCGGTTTTTGGTCGGAGTACTGGTGTGACACCAGGTCGAAGCTTGAGGCTAGCTTTCAGTTTTGTACAACAATCCAGGCCGTCTTGGAAGACGTCAGAAAACTTCGTTTTCAAGTTTTCAGTAAATTGATTACGTAAATCTGATGTTGTGTGCGATTGGATAGCCTCACAGATGGAACTTAAAGGTACATCCATGAGTTGAAGTTTAGTAATCCAGTCCAGTCCGAGTAAATTCAGGTTTGCACAGTCCGTTAAATAGCATTTACCAGAAAACTGTTGGTTGTTAAAAGGGACTTCACAAATCAATTCTCCGGTTAGATTTAACGTATTGCCTGATGCACTCTGGGCCACGTGACTGGTGGGTAGAATATGAGGTTTTCCAATTAATTCCCATGTGTTACGTGAGATCAACGTAATATCCGAGGCTGTGTCCAGCTGGAGGCGGATCGGAACGGTATTAATTGAAACAATTACGTATTTACGTCGAGATTGAAATTCTCCGTTGAACGTTGCGAATACGGAATTAGATAGCAGTTTTATGAGGGTACTGCTTGTGACGGACGGCTTTTGGGGTGCTCTTTGATGGATTGTGATTGCCTTTTAACATGGAGTGACAAAACCCTTCCTTGTGTCCGCGTCTGTGGCACTGATGACATTGATGCTTTTTAAATGGACAAAAACGTGCAAAGTGCCAATCTCCGCATGACCAACATGCCGTAGGGGGCTTTTTGACAGATGTTACTGTCTCTTTTGCTAAGGCATGTACGGTGACAGATGAAGTCGGCAGCGATGTCCGCTGGATGAGCGCTGTGTCGTGTTTGAGGTTAATCAGTCTTTGGCATTCAGTGGTGAGTGAACGCACAGTTACTTCTTTCTCGTGTTCGAGTTTAGAAAGTAATCTAGTACGTATGTCGGATTCTTGTGGTGACTGGAGACCAGCGATGAAAATAAGACATTTAAATTGATCTTCCGTAAGGGTCTGTAGCTGGAATTTTTCGCACTCACGATTAACGATGCCGGCAAACGTAACGTAATCATCACCATCTCGTTTCGATAGCTTCAAACAATTGTAACATGTGTTAAATAAGGAGGATTGATCTCCGTAAATTTCCAGTAATTGCTCTACAGTTTCAGAAAAACAAAGATCTTTCGGTTGCTTGGGCAGAATGAAATTTGTGAAACGATCGTGCTCGATAGTTCCAAGTTTGCGAACAAGAAGGCGGGATTTCCACGCATCATCTTGACAGGAAATTCATTCAGAAAGGTATCTTTCCATCGGTTGTACCATGAATCGAAAGTAAGACCGGATGCAGGATCGTAATTGAATTCTGAAATTATAGAAGCAGTCGATCCCATAAATGCTGGTGAATTGGAACTCTGGGACAGAGTTGAAGACTGAAGGTTGAGACATTGTGTTAGCGATTGAATCAAACGCATTTGTGTTTGTTCGAATTGTTTATGTTGATGATCAAGAATCGCTTTCAAATCCTCTGATGAAAATGACATGATTGGATTCGTTGTAAATTCCCGTCGCCAATGTTATAGTCCCCGTGTTCTAGGATTAAACTGTATCTCAAACAGACAATTGAGCAGAGAGGTTCTGGATGAAAGTTCTATTGATACAAGGTGGGACAAAGAGCACCACAGTCCAATTGAAGGGTAGGCTAAAATAGGGAGAAGAATATTTAGTGTAAAGTAAACACAATGATAAGTATAATTCGTTTGGAGGTGACCCTCCTAACAGTTCTAATGTATGAAAATTGCGTGTCTTGAGCTATGAAATGTGCCACACAGTTATAGACTAAACCCACGCTGACATACCATCAATTTTCTCAGGCCTAGACTGATATAAGTAACGGAAATGGCAGTGAAGCTTCAGCTTCTTTGCACACACAGCTGGGTATCGCTAGAAATTGAAATTGGTACGTTGTAACAAATGCAGTATTAAAATACCGCACGATTCCACCTCCTTGACCTTTCTGCGCCAACTCACAAGTCGGTAAAATATATCGCACTTTTATATCACACACATATCATCCATAGTGAACTTCAACCGAAAACACATTGCTGCCATATTATCACTCTCATATATATCTGCGTTGGTCAAAGTAATCTGAGAATATCTTGTTCCACATGCGATCTAACAAACTGTGTGATACTGATTCATACATACATACGTATACATACATTCATTCGTGCGTACACGTTTAGTTAAATGTATACCTTTGTGCAACATACGCTATTATTTTCTGCAGACTTCGGCAATGACCAGTCGTGATAAACACGACCAACGTTACGATCGTCAGCTAAGGTGGGCACTTATTGTTCAATAATTTTTTGTCTCCTAGATTATGGGGTGATCACGGTCAAGCTGCTGTTGAGAACGCAAAGATTTGTTTGCTTAATTCTTGCGCTGTTGGCGCTGAACTATTAAAAAACCTCGTCCTTCCAGGTAATTAATCACCTTCAAGATCAACTCTGAAGGTATCGGTTCCTTCACCATCATAGATGATGCTCTAGTCCGCGAAGAAGATCTCGGTTCCAAGTGGGTCTTCATTCTGTTCTGTTCATGACTCATCTGAAGTTTTTTCGTTTCTCCCGTTGATTTGAAAAAGGTATATTCCTTCTTAATCACATTTGCTTCTAGCCAAGAGCGAAATGCGTCACAGAACACCTGCTCGAACTCAATGGAGCGGTTAGGGGCAACTATTTGGTTGAAGTATACATTTTTCACATTTTAACCATCTTCAGAATTATGCAGACATTCTAGAAAATGATCCCGACTTCTTTCTTGACTTTAACCTCGTTATCAACACGGACGCACGTGAAAGGTTAGTGTTCATTCCGCTGAAAACAATTCTTCGTTCTGGGATATGACTGTGGACTGTCAAACATGTATTGTCATTTCCGAATTTAAATTCAATCCTCGTTTGTTGTATTCATTTGCACAGGCAATACCATGCGGAATTAAGTGTCACTAATATTGAACTACCTGTGATAGCACCTCACATTCTGCTATAATTCCCTTTCATTTCTGTCTTGGTCTAGGC
>JACCGJ010006581.1:0-10991 GCA_013407085.1 Atriophallophorus winterbourni | reverse complement strand
TATTTATATGCACTCCGAAAACGCGCTTACAATAATAAGGTCAGACTATTTATGTTTTGCTCATGCGCACATTCCTCACACCTTTATTTCGTGGTCAATAATACGTTTTTGAATTTGTTTGGTAGAGAATCTCATGACATACCTGAACAATTATTGGTACACTTTTGTAATTGTTGTTCATATTTCCGGTCTTCCGATTAACACTTTCCAGTCCGATGAATTTGACCTGAAAAATCAATGGTTTTTCTGAGTCTTTTACATAAACACATTACACAAGTGCCAAAAAGCTGTATACTGATTCATGGCTTAACAAACATTGAACCGTTCAGGTGTTTGAATCAAATACAATCCGCTTTAATAAGGCTATGATTTGAAACTCTAGCTGATGTAATTTCGTTACAATGAGTAATGACTAAATTGGTGTTATCGTAATGATTGTATATTCATCAGGACGACAGTAGAGACAATTATATCCCATTCTTTATGAACAGAATAGATATCAAGGCTCACTGAACCTAATCTTATTGTCTCCACTTGGTGACGGCAAAAAGCCTGAAACCGGTAGTGGAGTGTAATTTCGGGGATGTGAGCAACACATAACTTTAGAATAGATATCACTCCTTCAATTCATTCGAAACAGGTAGCCGAACTTCAAGAACAAATGTTCGGCAATCCGAGTGGGCAATTATATATGTAATGTTTTCGACAGAATATTGTTCAGTTGTCAAGATTAGATCAAACATTGAAGGTGTATCTGTCCCTCTGTATCTTGTATTGCTTTTCCGCTAATTAGAAATGGGAATGTTTTCAAAGAGCTGATGGCGTCAATTGACATCTGAAAAATTATGTTAGTCTTCAGTTGGTTAGGCAGATTCAAGTCTCCCATGATCAAGATCCCGCTATGGTATCTCGAGACAATAATGTGTAGGTTTTCGATTAGAGTGGACTGGTGGATGATATATTACACTGATTGTGTAACCTTTGCTCAAATTGTCAACCATAGTACTCGTCAGAAAGTATATGTGTAGTGGACGTGGCCCATTACCTCTGTAATTCCCCACAGAAAGCAGTCTATAATAATCAACAAAGACGGCTTTCTCTACACAAATAGTATCGGCCAGAAAACTCAATCGCATGTAATCACATTCAGCTCGCTCGCTCGCTAGTCTCAGGTTTGCCTGCCAGCTCAGAAACTCTGAGGATGTTGTCTTTTATTGTCACCTGTATTGACCTGTCGTTCACATTACGGAATGTCAGCATAAATACGAATAGTTTGTGAAATATCAGACCGTAGTGGGTAGGAATTTAGTAGCACATTTTCCAGGTTGTGCTTACTTTCAAACTTATCCCTCAACACTTCCTTACGAGTAGTGAAAATTTTACTCACTTTCACTGAACTAATTTCGTGTTGATATCAGATGATTCATCAAATCCCGCTTTTGTTCGCAGTCTTATTCGAATTTGGTTCAGAGTTGATTTGCTGTCTCTCTAGAACTGGAGATTAAACACCAATTTCACGCTGAATTTTAGTCTTCATTTAACCGACCAATTCTCCATTCAAGAAAACTTCAATAATATGTATACTGTCCTCTAAACTCAACATTCTCATATTAGTCTCAGCCTTTGAGGTTGTCTTTGTACAGTTTCTAGACTCAGTTTTGTTCAAATGACAGATGTTTCGAATTCCTGGAATTTCGCCTTTATAGATAATCGTGAGAGCATCAGCACTCAGGGTAACGTCACACTTCATATGAACTTTATCGGGACAAATCAAACAACTAGCTTGTCGGGCTTTGTGGCCAGCCGCCTTAGGACCAATTTGGCACACGTGAACGCCATCGCTCGGCTTCGCTTGTAAGGGTGGGTGTAGTTTGGTTAAAAATGTGATTGGTAGCATCTTGAACCATGGCGCCCATACGCGTAATTTATAAGAAAGGAAAACTACCCGTTCGGTTCGGCTCCGCAAGGATAAGACACCTTGATCTAGTGTTACGAACAGCATCTACGGAATCAACTGTAAGGACTGTTCGGGTGTTTACGTAGCGCCGACTTCCAGGGAAATTCATACTAGAATCGAAGAACACCGAAAGCGTGTCCGGAGACAACCCCGGGATGCGAGGGAATATCAATACCTTCTTCGTGATTCCGCCTTGGCGGAGCACATTTTAGATACGGGCTACAGGGTGGATCTAGACAATGTGGAAATATTGAGGTGCGGTATTAAACCGTATGGCGAACGCCAACATGCGGAAATGGTCGAAATTGCCAAGGCATGTCAATAAGGTGGATTGAGCGGAAATCTCTGCAATCTGGCGCTCGGTGCTAATGCGAAGGTAAATAGTTGTTATTCACCTTATACCTACTAGTAGATTTTTGTTTTTCTTCAAAAATGGCCTAAAATTAGCCCCGTTAGTTATGTACTTTTACGCATGTGAGCCGCTGTGTCAATTGACCTTGACCGTGTTCATTTGTATTAGATTGACGTGGATACACACTGTAAGGACAATGGACCACTGATCCTGGTCAATCCCACGAGACATGACACACTGTAGGCGTACTATAGGCTAAAACAGTACTATAAGTTAAAACAGTGGTGGTGGGTTGACGACAACTTATTCATGTTCCCTGTCCTGACGAAAGCTTCTGTGTCAAAAGTGAAACGTTACCCAAAAACCTTCTCTAACCGATTGCACTCAAATTTCTTTGCATTGCAGTCTATTCGATTGTCCTTTAGACAGGATATGCTGACCAGAGATCATCCTATTTTTCAATATGGCATAAGTAACCTTTACACGGAAGCATTAAAATCAAAAATCATTTTTCTGCTTCGTAGCATTTATTTTGTTGCAAATATCGTCACTACCACTGTATGGAAATCACAGTTTTACGTAGATGAAAATAAAATTTCCAAACATCCACATTTACACTACAAAAATTCAGAAACATTTGACCGCAAATGTTTCTGCTGAACATTTAATAATAATAACATTTCTTTCTGTGGCAGGATTCTGTGTGCAAATTCGTCGCGCAAGAAATCTAGGGAAAACCATTTGGAAAGAATGGATCAAAAGCATGGTTATGCATTGTAATGTGCGGGTATAATAACACAGCTATCTGCATTGCTAAAGACTAATTTTCAACGAAGAAACAAAAAATGCCACCATATTCCACGGCTTACCAGTAGATTCGGAGAATGTTTCCTGAAGCAAGCGAATTTATCCGCCAGCCAGGATTTCATATCCAACAAAGTGACTTTGTGGTTCTTAAACTGTTGCCTGCATTTGAATATCAAAGCGCATTGGATGAACGGCGGTATGAGGTTTCCGTAGGTGCGATATTTATCGCGCATTGGTTAGGAAACCTGGTCGATCGCGGGCAGAATTGTGTCACGGGAAACATCGAACTATTCTGCATCTACTGCGGCGTCATTTTCGTTCGCAGGTTTGAAAGGGTAGACTGGAATGAGGTGAAGGGAGTTCACCGTTGTACAAACGTGCTCACCGTTGGTTTGATCGTCATGTTGTAACGAGTAAATCAAAGGCATTGCCAACTCGAGGTTTACCTCGTTCCACGGTTGCCCAAAGACATTTTGTAGAATCGTGCGGATTAAAGATCTCTTCTGCGGTGAGAAGAACTCACGATTCGATTTTCCGAGTATGGAGGTAAAGTATTTGTTAGCTTTTACTCCTCCTCGAATCGTTGTATATTTTCCATCGCGATTGTATAGCGTGTGTGTGTGTGTGAAAGCACAAGCCTGATCCACGCAAAGTGCCGTACATTCGGAGACTGCACGTGGGCTAAGATACCGTCAGGTTGCCCAGACCTAGGCAGATATAAGGGAGAAAAAAAAGCACTTATTGATCCGATGTCGCCGAGGCTGAAGCAACACAGACGGTCGTGCGTGTGTCGGGCCAGTGGAATACAGATCGATATATTGTTTTTCACTTTCCACTATGATGTTTGTCATTGTTGAAGCAATCGGTGTCCAGTTAATTTGGTTAAACTCGGTATGATTTCCTGATGAGAATTGACTGGTTATTGAGGGTATTTCCGGAAATGGGGATGGGTCCCTGAGTGGAGTATTTAGTACGCGGGTTAAAGTGAATTTTGTCAAAGAAAGGCTCCGTAAAAACGGGAATGAAGGTGAAACATTAAGTAAAAAATTACAATGAAAAACAGAATGGACTACTTTTATTGATAAGCTTAGTAATGTGAATTTGTCGCCCAAAACGCAGTATATTTGCAGTTTCAGAAGACTAGTTAATCAAACGATCGCGGGAAATTGAAATTTAAAAATTAATGGCCTCGCAATATCTACGACGTAAAGCCTAATAGCATACACATAGAATACGTTTGGTAGACTGATATGCTTTCTGCTTATTTAACACTCGGAAAAATGGCAACACTGGTGGAAAAGTTTGTAGTCGGAATTTTTAAATTTTTAATTAATGGCAAGGTCTTCTGAAGAAAGGTACAAATTATGTGTTGAACAGATTTTGCGATGTACTGGATTCGAGAGATAGTTGTGCCAGGTGATCAACTAGATGATACGAGAGACCAAGCCCACCGAGACAGAGAACAGAACAACACAGGATGGTTATGATGTGACCAAGCCGAGAGTCAGGACATAGGTATACAGGTCCCAGAAATGGGCAGGGCCAATGGAGAAGGAGGATTACGAAGTAAGCGATAACGACATTGCAGCGTAAGGTTACGGCATGTCACAGCATGTATCCGCAATGTTCGGATAAGGACATTACTAAGGTCGCACGTGTCATGGGTTAGGACGCCTCACTCAACAGATTTGATGGCATTGCGGTCATTTTCTGTGAATGCACTTTTATTTATTTGTGTATGCCATCAAATCGAATATTGCTTGATCGTTCTTGAAACCAATAAAATATTTTATCTGTGAGCTCACAAACATTTTTAATCAATGCAATGAAGAGTGCTAGTATTATAAGCATAAACATGGTAAAGTACACATGTTGAACTGTGGGAGAAAAATCAAATTACCTTCTGGCTAATTTTGAGAGCGAACCAACTTATGCTGTGAGATTCAATTTGTCGTAACTTTCACTACGCCGTCATGAGCACTCTCATATATATTTCTACGAATATACTACTAATAATTAGCATTGAGAATCAATTATAAACATCAGAAAGATTAGATGATGTTCACTTTACACCTCGCTCGAGAGATAGATCAAGAAGCAAAACGTCATATCATCTTGACTTCTATGAGCCCGTCATTCATTGTGAATGCAATGATGAGTGATCTCTATTGCGCGATTTCTCTATATCCTGGAGCATTTCGAAATACTGAAAAAACTGAAAAAATGCTGCAGCCTTTTACATGATATAAATGATATCATATTTAGATATGTGTGCTGAAAATCACAGATAAGCACAGGTTCTGCGTCCCGAGCTTGGAAATCTAAATATTTGAAAAAAACATTGTTCTACATTTGTCGAACAAGTAAATCAACGTCCTATGAAACGGCGAAATTCTGCATTCATATCGTCAAGTATCTTTGCTGGGCTGGTTTTGAAGTTATTGGTAAAATCTCAGCGGTCAGCTCAACTGATCTGTAAACAAAACAAACAATGCTGACACCAAAAAACATTGCCAGCATAATTTCAAGTTTTTGAATTAAAATGTACTCAGGAGATTTGTGACTACTCATCCGTGCTTAGCCCATCGATTTATTCACGAAGTTGATCACAACGGTTCATAATGGAAGCATTGGATTCGAGTTTCGCTCTTATTTGAGCTCATCAGCAGTGCATATCCTTCGCTTCGGGTGGGATTAAAATCCACGATTTATGACGGGGAATCAGAGTTTCGCAAATTTATCCGAATTATCCTCAACATTATCATCATCTTAACAATTCTTATCGTCATAATCTCCATCACACAATCATCAACATAATCATACTCATCATCATGAACAACATCATCAGTAGAAGCAGCAGAGGCATCGTCTTCATCGTCATCATCATCATTATCACCACCATGGTTATAATTGTTATCGCCACTCACGCCGGTAATCGCATCAATCGCATCTTCTCATCATCATCATCATCATCATCATCATCATCATCATCATCATCATCATCATCATCGTAATCACCACCATCATCATTAACATCATCTTCATCATCATCACCATCATTATGATTTATTCACGCGAAGGGATACGAGAAATTATCTGACCAATGATTATGTAGTGGTCGTAACCCATTCCAGCCTGAACTGTAGAAGGTATTTTTACTTTGTCCGTGTCTGTTTTACTTGAAACAGATTACCTTCAACCGTTGCTCACTCCACTAGCTTGCATGACTTTAGAACGAAATTAGCCGAATTTTTATTGCAATATTCCTTTTCACAACACATATATACTGTTTAATCTATGTTATTATAATGTTTATACACTTAAATTGCAATTTTTACCATCCTATGGTTGTTGTTAAACTTGTTGCTTTTTAGACCATAAAACCTTGAATTAGGTTGAATCATCATTATAGATATCATCATAAGCATCATCAACTTCATCATCATCATCATCATCATCATCATTATCATCATCATCATCATCATTTGTTCATTAGTATTGATGACCACCTCAGAGAGGTAACACGTTACGAAACAACTAATGATTGATTACGCATGAAGTTGCTTTTTCAATTTATGGTAATGGATATATGCTCGGTGTTGTAATGGCATATCAATCAATTTTACGATGAATAACATGTAGGGCTAACGGTTGAATCATTTTGTCCCAATATACATTCGTTTGAGTTGAGACCACGTTTGCTTAACAAGCATACAATAAACTGTTTATTATGAATACCTTTGTAGGTACGCGAAAATCGCCACCAAGTAATGTTCAACAGTTCACAAAAGTGCATCTCGAGGGTCGACTTTTAAATCTCAGCGATATAAGAACGAAAGATTGAGAGATCCTGATCTTAAACAAATTGGCCCGCGCTAATCTTTAAAAATGATTCCGGACGATAAGTAAACCTACGATAAGGACCGTTTGATAATTTACCATCGTCAGAAATAAAAAGAACAGGAGAAATCATTTCACGTGTTAAATAACAAATATGATTCAGTGAGTCATATGAACTTTGACATTTGTAGATTCGTAATACACTCAAACCTCCGTACTATGCCACCTCGTTACTATGCCACTCTCGCTACTATGCCACTTTTGCTCGATCCCGACAAAATTCAATACAGAATAAATTTACTATGCCACTCCCTACTCTCGCTACTATGCCAGTATTCTGTGATTAATTAAAAGTGCATTTTGGCGTGCGTGGGACGGACGATTCGGCCAGCAGGGACGCGGAGTTCTGGTCTGTCTCGATAACATCTCTGGCCACCCTTCCGAGCTCCAGCTGAATAACATCCAACAGGTCTTCTTCCCACCGAACACGACAGCCAATTTACAACTAATGGATCAGGGAATCATAGAGAACTCAACCCAATTAACACAATTTTCCATCAATTTTACACAAATCCCGTCTTCGCAATAACGAAACTGTCTTGGAATACGTAAATCGCAAACTCAAATAATAATTCACAATGACAGACACGTTAATAATCTGTCAACTTAAGAGCTTGTTCAACCTTTGAAACATGTCTAAACAGACGAAGTTTTCATATACACACAAAAGTGAGTTTTAGTTTTTGAATAGTGAATTTTAGTTTTTGCTATCATTGCAAACATCGCGTCGAGCTACTCATTTTGATACTTGTTTCTGTGTTCTAGCTTGTGTGGTTAACGAGTTATAGTGGATTATTTGATACATGACGAAATCACGGGTTCCAAAGCAGCCACCTCGACCCGTCGACCAAAAACTTGTCACAGCCGAACAACCCACTTCAGGCTGCTAACATGTTTAACCGCATCACGATATCCAACATACAGATAAAAAAATCGATCGATCAAACTGTGACAGTGACATGGAACTATCTTGACCTCATTGCCAAGTGCCCGGACCCGGCGAACGCAACAATGGTCACAGCCGGCCCAGTTGATAGGCCGAATCGCGAGACACACAATTGTCCCGAAGTCACGCGTAAATCGTGTGAAAAACCGGTGAGTCCCGTGGCGCGTTAAGTAATAACGTGTTTTCTGTGTATGGGTAAAACCCACGGTAAATGTGACAGTACTTTAGCCCCCGATTCGATAGCATTATTAAATAATAAAAAGGTTCCAGCTGCCTGCTATGTCTGTGTTCGTTGCAGAGCTAAAACTTTGCACGATGCCAATACTTTTGAAGCAAAATTAGAAAATAGAATGGCCGGTTTGTAGTTGGGCCAACGACGTGTGGAAGAAAAATTGGTAAATCATGTGAGTACGCAAATGATCACTGATGTAAACCATCATATCAATACAACGATTACGGAACCACCATTGAAGGAATCTGAGACGAAGGCTATTCGTGTGCCAAGAAAGAAAGAAAGCAAGGTAATCCAGGTTTGGAACCAGTTAAAACGACCACGCAATTATGAAGTTCTTACCGAGATATGCTGTTACGGTCGACCTCAGCTGTACACTCCAAAACTGCTGTACCCGAATCACAAAATCAAGCACCAAATGTTTTAAACTCGAAAAAATCTGACATTCCTTTACGTAAAAAGAACTCCACATATGCACAGAATGAGTCCACAGAAAGCCTGTTTGATAGCAAGTTTTGACCAAGTTTTGACGTGCTGTGAGGACGCATATATTTGTGCCCTCATACTTTTGGATATATATATATATATATATATACCATTTTCAAGGTGAATCCTTGAAAATCCAAATTTTCAAATTTTAACTCAAATTTACCAACACGTGCAATAGCCCTGGGATTCAGAATATTGTTCCTGTTCGAATACTGTTGAGAAGATCACGTCATTTCGAATTGACTGATAGTTTTTTTTCAACTCTATCAGATCCAAACTCGTGCAACCGCATCACTTTTATCCAACTCGTTCGCATTTTACCGCTTGGATCGCGTCACTCCGATCCAACGCATTCACCCCACCAGTAGCTACCGATCGATAAACAACTGCACCGCCAAGTGCACTGACTAATCACTCGTTGGATTGTAACAATGACGCGGAGGATGGCCTCGATGCCCCCGACAAAGATGGCAGCACGTGATGCGTGTCAAATGTGTAACAAAGGATTAAGTGCCAAATCCAACGTAGTTTTGGCTGTTTGGGTAAAATACCTACCAAATATGATAAAGCCCTAACGCATGAAGTGATATCATTCATTAGCAACGTTGATTTACCTGGTGTTTGCTACGCATGTTGTGTATGTCGAAGTAAACAGCCTAGCGATACGACTACAAATCCTCCCGATGAGGCAACGCTGGAATCGCGAATAGAGATTTTGGAAAATTACTATCGAAAACTTGAAGAAACATTTAAACCGCTTTTGGTATGTACACTTGCAAACGCAATTCGACCCGAAATAAATGTTTCTCAAGACAAAAAGAAAAAGAAAAATACACCAACAACTGCTCCCTTAACTGAATGTAGTGATAGCTCATCTGGAGGTAATAAAGATGGACCTACTGAATCCTGTTTACCTAGGTCCTCATCTGGTAAAATTTTGAACACTTTGTCCAGGACACCCCTCGTCTGGTTGCTAGATCCGAGCCCCCGCCCCCCAAAAAAAAGCAATGTTACCGTTCATTCTACTAAGACAGATAACGCACTCAGTGTAATATGCACAAATATCCCGGAATCGACAGATTCACTTTTTTATACTATTTAAAGTTTTTCGAGTATCACTCAACGATATCTATCGGATTTCATACTTTTCGATCGTGCAAAGTTACCAGTTTGACGGGAAAAGAACATTTTGTTCATGCGCAAAATGTTTTTCCCAGCACCAGCTATCCTACGGATTTTGCAATCATTGCAAAGACCTCACTGAGCGACAAGTTTCGATACCTCATTTCGTGTTCTATCTTCTGTGGTTCACGATTTATCGCGGGTTAACTGTTCAATGCCGAAATCTCGCCAACAAACAGTCAAACTACTCAACAGACAAAACACCCATTATCGATCAACCGGCCAGCCCTATGCAATCCACAAACATGTGCGAACGTGTAACGAGATCCACTACCCGGACCACGAAAAATATCGATCCAGCTGTGACCGTGAGAAGTATTCAAGCGACGGCGACACTGAATCGTTGTGACCTCTGCATCACGTGGTTAAATCCGGTAAGCGTTGATCCTGTTTCAGTTAAATGTGCTTTCTGCGGGTTCCACAAGCATGTGTCATGTGATAAGACTTTAACTGATGAGTGTGTAAGGCGAGTGAACGATAATGACTATCCATCTGATTGTTATTTCTGCCATGCCTGTAGAAATTCAAATATAAATGGCCATCGCAAGAGTATACATTCATCTGTTGGAAACGTGTCTTATACAATAGAGAGTAGACTGTCGCAACTGGAAGAGGAGCTTGCACGAGTGAAAAATGCTGTAGAGCCATTAATTAAGCCTAAAACATGTAAACTGAACAAACGATTACGCCCAACTTTACCACCACCAAACCATTCTCTGGAAAAGTTTGAATTGTTGCAGCACGGCACCCAGGAGAGTGAAAAACGTCTTAAAGCCAAAACCGTTCACATCGGATACCCCATTAACCAAAGTTGCCTTGAAAGGAATTTCTCTTAGTGTTACCTGCACCAACGTGCCAGAGTCAACTGAGACGTTAGTGTCGAATAGATACCAGAACGACTTGGCTAAATGGCTAAAACTGTGCACTCGGATGAATCTAGAAGCGATCCACCCGGCTTCGTTGATTCGCTTGAGTCGTCCTCCCAAAGCGCTACACCAACATAAATCGTGGTTGCTCAAGGAAGTAAGGCAAAATGAGATGGATTTAGAAGATATACTTTTATCGACATACTTGCTACGGGACGGCATGGAAAATACATCTCGTGTATTTGTTGATGTGCCGTGTT
>JACCGJ010006570.1:0-18636 GCA_013407085.1 Atriophallophorus winterbourni | reverse complement strand
ACCGAATATCCAATCGAGAATGCGGAATGCTTAAAGCCTTTGAATGTTTTCGTGTTCGAGTAAGGCCATTAGGCTTAAGCAAGTGTTTAAGGGGATGGTTTTCAGTATGCAGGATTTTGAATGTCAACATGAGGTCACTACGTATCCGTCGTTGATTAATATTTTGAAGGTTCAGTTTTAACATTCGCTCTGCATAAGGCAACTTTCTGTGTGGGAGACCAACTTTGTAGCACGATGATAAATCCTGTCGAGGAGTTCAATATCCTTCTTCAGCCATGGTGCCCAGGCTCGGGTGGAATATTTCATGATGTCCAGGCTTAAAGTTAAACGAAACCCAGATACCTAGATCTTTTTCTGCGGTGGTCCAGACCAGGTCTTGCGTGCCAAACTGATACGTGTGGTGCAGAGATTTTCCAAGCTGCAGCATTTTACATTTCTCAGAGTTAAATGGTAACCCAATTAACTGGGACCAACGAAATAAGTTGCACAGATCCCGTTGTTATACCATACAGTCATTAACGGAGCTAACACGTTTCCATATTTTAATATCATCGGCAAATAGTATCAAGTTGCATCCAATAGCCTCTACTATATCGTTCATATACACCAAGAATAGTAGAGGTCCAAGCATCTAGCATTGCGGAAGCAAGAGGTCTTCTGTCAGCAGCACAACACGGGTTTCGCCGGACCTGATCTTGTCTGTCGAATATACTGGACTATGTCGCTCGACCAACTACACGGATCACGCTTCTAATATTGATATATCAAAGGCTTTTGACAAGGTCAATGAAGGCTGCTTATGCACAAGCTTGCGCATTATGGAATAAGGGGTAACCTACTATCGTGGTTAACAGATTATCTGACTGATCGGAATGTGCGAGTTGGCATTGACGGTGTACTGTCGAAAAGTATCGATGCCACGAGCGGGGTACCTCAAGGTTCAGTACTGGGGCCTATCCTTTTCCTGTTTTACATCAATGATATTACTGAAATAGTGCGGTGTAAGCTAGTTCTTTTTGCTGACGACATTAAAATATGGAAGCAAATCCGATCTACTGAAGTTTGTTTGATGCTACAACAGGACTTTGATGCTCTGTATCACTGGTCACTATTAAATCAAATGCCGTTCAACTTACGTAAATGTAATATGTTACAGCTTGGCCGTAATTACGACCACACATATTATCAAGGCCATGAAAACCTAACTTGAACCACCGCTGAAAAGGATCTCGGGATTTGGATCACTAATAACGTGAAACCGAATATGCATTGTCGAAAAGTGTTTAATAGTTTATGTGGTATAATAGGAATACTGAGGAAAATTTTCGGGCGGTTAACTCCCAAAACACTACCCCGCATTATAAATACTTACATTCATCCAACGATGGAGTATTTGACCACAGCCTGGGGACCGCGGCAGCGCAAAGATATCGACCTCTTGGATAGAATTTACCACCGAGCTACAAAGATAGTTGATGGTATGCAGCACGTCCCATATCAACAGCGAATGGTCATACTACGTTTGCCTGATTTTACACAGAGGCAAACGAGGAGCGACGTTATTCTAGCTTACAAAATACTGCGAATCGAAACCACCCGCTCCAAGGTCTAATAAAAATAATTTGCCATCTTGATACACGTAGTCACTCAAGTTGCCTCGCAATACCGCACTCAAGACTTGACTGTCGGCGCCATTTCATTGTAGCTCCCAGACAAGTAGAGCATGTTCACGATACATCAATCGGTTAATATTGGGGAAAATATTTTCCTATAAAGCATGAAACACGAATATGATATCTGACACCTAAAGCAATAGTCGAGAAATTTGAAAATGTAGAATTTGCGCCCCCGGTATTTCGTAATCTCATTCATAACGATCCGATCGCTGCATTGCAAACGCCAGTTATCAGTTAAAATGTATCGAGGCATTTTTATCAAGACTCGTCCACCTTAGTTACTCAGACGTCACTCAGTGATCGCCAGTTTATAAGTCATTTGCCCATGATAATCAATCTAACGAAAAACCGTATAATGAATGGCAGTTATCAAACGGAGAAGTGAATTACAGACAGACAATTTCCCGTGGAGTTGGAACTTGATTTTATTGTATTGTATTGTACTGTATTTTGAAACAATCTGACGTCGTGCTATTCTCGCTTTGTCAGATCTCAAAGTGTTTAATGCTGCCCGGATAATTGTGTTCAATATTCTGCTGAATGTTTAAACTATTTTAACGTCTCACCGTGACATATCTCACAGTCTCCACACGCAGTCGGTTACGGTTAGTAACAGGTTGAAAATTGTATGTTCGGTGTATGAGATAAACAAAATCCTTGGTCCTCCGGTCCCTACACTTTAGCAGTTCACATATGAACTAAAGCCGCGAGTAACATCGGCCACATTAGCATGGCCGATCTTAACGACGCGGTGAGCAGATAGGCAGTTATCTAAGGATTTGCCGAGACAACATCGACAACCTGAGACATGTTCCAGACAGTTCTGTGGCGTGGTGACCGAAGTGCTAATTGCTCGTGTTCCTAACACTGACTGTCCTAATTTTAGGACGGCGCATCTTTGTTAAAAGTGAAGTATCTCCTAGATAAATAGGGTGCGTTTGCAATGTACATCCATGACAGAAGAATACCGAAAGGGCCAACAACAACATCATGACTTACTTGACTTGACTTATTCCTGTGAACACCTGTTGGAGCATAGGGCTGCAACAACGCCACGCCAGCGAACTCTGTCCTGGGCTGCTATCCTCAGCTGAGTCCATGTCATTCCGGCATCCTTCGCTTCACTCACGACTGATATTCTCCACGACTGCTTGGGTCGTCCCACTTTCCTTTTACCTTGTGGATTCCGGTCTAGTGCTTGCCTAGTGACGTTATCAGCTGGTTTGCGGAGTGTGTGACCTATCCACCCCCATTTTCTTTTCTTGATGTCCTGATCAACGGGGTTCTGGTTGGTTCTACGCCATAGGTCTGTGTTTGAAATCTTCTCAGGCCACCTGATGGTAAGAATGTGGCGCAAGCACTTGTTGACAAATGTTTGTATCTTGTTGGTGATGTTGTGGGTAACCCGCCATGTTTCGGACCCGTAGAGGAGGACTGCTTTTACGTTGGTGTTAAAGATGCGGACTTTGCTGCGCTGGGACAGGGCCTTAGATTTCCAGATGGGGCGCAGGGTGTTGAACGCTACCTTTGCTTTGCTGATTCGGCTCTTGACGTCGTCTTCTGTGCCACCATCAATGTTGACCACGCTTCCAAGGTAAACAAAGCGGTCAGTCTCCACCACGTCTTTCCCCTGTAAATGCAGTGGCTGCTGTAGTTGGTTGTTCAATCGCATCACCTCGGTTTTCTTTATGTTGATTTTCAGGCCCGTCTTCTCTGCCTCTTCTGCTAGGCGCGTTAGCTTAGACTGTGCATGCTGTTGCTTGTGAGACAGGAGGCCGATGTCATCCGCAAAGTCAAGGTTTTCGAGATGTTTGGTGGGGGTCCACTGGATGCCGGTGTTGCTGCCCTCTGTGGTTCTTCTCATAATCCAGTCTATGACGATCAAGAAAATTATCGGCGAGAGCATGCAACCTTGCCTCACTCCAGTCTTCACTGGGAAGGGGTCTGTCAGCTTTCCGTTGTGGATGATCTGGCATGATGAGTCCTCATAGAGCTGTTGGATGATGTTTATCAGCTTTTGCGGGATTCCGTAGTGTTGCATTAGCTTCCATATTGTCTACCTGTCGACGCTGTCAAACGCTTTTTCGAAGTCGACGAAGATCGCGTACAAAGGAGACTGCCATTCGATGGATTGCTCGATGATAATACGCAGAGTGGCGATATGATCTATGCATGACCTATCTTGTCTAAACCCCGCCTGTTCTGTTCTAAGTTTCGTGTCTAACGCCTCTTTCAATCTCTCCAAGATGATTCAGGTCAGTACTTTGCTGGGGATGGACAGCAAAATGATTCCTCGCCAGTTGCCGCATCGGGAAAGGTCGCCTTTCTTGGGGAGCTTTACCAAATGCCCGAGCTTCCAGTCAGCCGGAACTCACTCCTGTTCCCATAACTTCACCAGGAAGGGGTGTAACATCTCCGCTGCCGCTGTCGCGTCTGCCTTTAGAGCTTCTGAGGGGATGCCGTCAGGGCCTGGTGCCTTACCATTCTTCAGGGACTTGATGGCATTGATGATTTCTGCAATTGTTGGGGGGTTGATGTTAATGCATAGGGATTCTTTCGCTGGTGATATATCAGGAGATGTTTGCGGTGGTGGTCTGTTTAGAATTTCTTCAAAATGTTCCACCCATCTTTTCCTTTGCCCCTCCTCGCTTGTCATGGTTCTTCCATTTTTGTCCTTGACTGGTTTGCTCGGTTTGGAACTCTTCCCTGACAAGGCTCGGTGATTTCATATACCCTCTTCATGTTATTCTGCTTTGCCGCTAGCTCTGCCTCCTCTGTTAGGTTGTGTATAAATTTCCTTTTGTCCTGTCTAGCACCCTTCTTCACTTCCCGGTTTGTCTCCCAATATTGTGCTTTGAGGTCTGCCTTCTGTTGCAGGTCACCGCATCTGCTAATTTCCATCTTCAGATCCCTCCTCTTCTTAATCTTCTCCCAGGTACCCTTCGTCAGCCATTCCTTCTGTTCCCTCTCTTTCTTCCCCAGAACTTTAGTGCACGCATCCTGCCAGGTCTTTCGTATTCCTGCCCAGTGATTTTCTATTGTTTCGTCGGTCAACTCCGACAGCGCCTCGAACCTATTCCCGACTTCACAGTTGAACTCTTCTGATTTCTTTTTGTCCATCAAGTACTGTGTGTTGAACTTGCGGTACGCTCTTCCTGACGGATAGTTGAAGGACTTCAGCTTGGTCCGCATTGTTGCAACCAGCAGGTGATGGTCGGAGGCTGCATCAGCGCCGCGCCTCACTCTGACGTCCAGCACACTACGCCTCCACTTTCTGTCTATGGTGAAGTGATCTATCTGATTTTCCGTCTTCCCATCGGGCGAAGTCCAAGTAGTCTTGTGGATCCTTTTGTGAGGGTAAATGGTGCCACCTATTACTAAGTCATTGAACGAACAAAAGTCTGTGAACAGCTCTCCGTTCTCGTTGCAGGTACCCACGCCGTGTCTGCCCATGATGAGTTCCCTGCCTGTGTTGTCATCACCGACCTTAGCGTTCAAGTCGCCCATGACGATCTTCATGTCTCTGCGCGGAGTCCGGTCTAAAAGGGCCTGTAAAGAGTTGTAGAAATCTTCCTTCTCCTCTTCTTGGGCTGTGTTTGTTGGCGCATAACACTGGATGATGGTGATCCTCCTTCCCTTGGAGTTGAACCTGGCTGCCATAAGTCTGGGTGAGACAGGTTCCCATGCCATTAGCGCTCTTGTAGCCTCTGGCACTAACATTATTGCCACTCCTTGAGTGTGGTCATGATTCATATATTCATGTCCGGGTTCTGATGTTCCAGGTCCCTATCCTGGTCTTTGCCTTGGTCGTGAGAAGACTTATCGGCGAGTTGGCTTCCCGAAGGCTTTCACCAGCACGCGTCATGAGCCCCACTGAAGAGGAGTCCTCCCGTCCAGGCAGCCTTTGTGCAGTTTTTGTTGTTGCAGTTTCTGTAGCAGCGTTGTCTTTTACGGGGTGGGGTTGCTGGCCCCACGCCCAACCCTCCTCCTTTTTCACCCTGGCTTGGGACCGGCAGTTGGCGGAGTTAACAACAACATCATAATAAACAATAATTTTATATTGATCCAAAACTCATGTTGAAGGTATGCAATCGGAAAGCCTATCTCCAAAGACTTACCGTCGTTAAATTTGCAAGGAACTATAACTTTTTTGTAGCGCGTACTGATTCGTTTCAGGCGCAATATCGAAAAACAGCGGATACTCGCATAGACGCGTTGGTTTCCTGAGAGCAACTAAATGAGAAACCACAGTATGAAGCAGCTTTTCACGTCTAAATAGTCCAGCCGACCAACGTGAGGTTATCGGTGTCAAATGAAGCAAAGGAGACGTAATTTTTAGATAAAAATACCAGAGCGCATATACAAGATAGCTTTATCTTATCACACTTTGCATGAATGTTGAGCGCCCAGTGTGTGCGTTTTGACCGCGGACAGGGTTTGTATTTATATGGCAACAACAGTGAACGAGAGGGTACACCATAATCATGGCAAGGTGCATAGTGGGAACGACGGATGTAGGTTGACATGGGCGAATCATACAATTTGAATTTCAATTTAGGGAAGATGTGGTTTGTTGCCAAGGTAAAACATAGCTGACCCAGCAACAACTATTCTCCGTTGCGACTTCGGTCGATCAGGTAATCCTGTTTATTTTATTCGTTAGTAGATGCCATCCTAACAGTTTCAGAGTCTATTTTTGTGTTACCTTTAGTTGGCCATTTCTGCGCTTTTTGAAGTTGTGATAACTCTTTGTCATTGTAACTGCTAAACATTCGTACAGTTTGATTCAGTTCGGAGCGGAATAATTGTCTTTAGCTATTTTTATTGCATAATAAGTTTGTTTAAATAGCACCGTACGCATTTCACTTATTGTTTTATCACTTCTTGTGATTAGACGTGTAGCTCACCCGTTGAATAGAGACAATGAACATTTTGACGATGGATTCGATATTCTACTACCAATTTCACGCTTAAACAGACAACGATGTAATGAGAATATCTGCATTTAGCAGATTCGAAACGTTTCGCTCCCTTTCGCTATTCTAAACTTCCTTGTTGCAATGAAAAAGTGTGTGTTGTACTTTCAATTCGTTTGAGTTTATTTCGGTACCAATGTCAGAAACATATCCACGACAAAGTTTTGAACCTGACGTTTAAGTTGAGTTATTTTAAATTCCGTTAAGTTTTGTATTCATCTCATCAGCTTGATCAACATTAACATCCAATGATTCATTTAAACAAACGAATAAAAAATACACTTTGTAATCATCATTTCGGTATCGAAAATAGATACAAAGATTTGAATTCATTTACAACAAGCAAATAAATGGCAACAATTTTGTATTCTTTCATTGCAATGGGTTGAACTTTTAAACAGATTTGGTACGCTTTCTGTTTTGTAAGTGAGGAATCATCTTGGCCGTGACGAGTTTCCGAAGGTCATTGATGTATGGGACAATGTTCTAAATCATGCGGGACATCGCTAGTGGTTGTCATATCTGTGGACATCATAACATCGATACGTACAGTTGTCTTGCGATCAAGGAGGTATCTTCTCAAACTAGCAAGAAAGCACACATTAACATCAACCCCCTGCTGCTTTCTCTGGAGAATAGAATGTTCCACACGATCAAACGCCTTTGATATGTCAAGGTAACACACATGCAGACAACCAGCCTGATACACTTCCCGCGTCCAGTCGTTCATTTTCTCCAGTTATTATTTAATAAAAATACTAAAGTACAGATTTGGAGGTAAGAACGCGGTTTATTGACGTCCCATTGCCAGAGAACTATTTCTATTTTGTGTGGAGGCGGAGAGAATTGAAGCTACGAATCATGGTGAGTATCCGTTTCAGAATTGTGACGATCTCGAACTTTCGTTTTCGGTGTGACAGGATTTGTAGACGAGTTGAAACAGAGCTGCCGCCGTGTGGGTATAGTTTTCTAATCCCGAACTTATTGGAAACGATATGATGGATGGTGGACTATCGAATATACATTTTCTGAAGAAATATGAACATCCATTTACTTTTCCAAGTACAATAATGCCTCTGCTACATAATTAGTTACTAAATAAACGCAATTTCAATTTATTGTTGATCATTATGCTGTGCCCGGATATGGCACATGTTGCTTTTGCCATCAGCCAAGGGGCATAGAATAATATAAAACTATAAATTCAAATTGCGTTAATTTAGTAATTAATAATGTAGCACTGCTTTATAGTACGCGGATAATTAGATGGATGTTCATAGTAATTGAGAAAATGTATATTCGAAGTAAACCATCCATCATATCGTTTTCGTTTAGCTTACGATTAAAAAAATTATTCCCATACGGCGGCAGCTCTGTTTGAACTAGTCTACAAATCCTGTCACACCAAAAACGGAAGTTCGAGATCGTCACAATTCTAGAACAGATACTTACAATGATTCGTGGCTTCTATTCTCTCCGCCTCCATACAAAATAAAAATAGTTTGCTGGCAATGAGAAGTTAATAAACCGCCTTCTTACCTCTGACTGTGTACTCTTGTATTTCCACTAAATACAACGGATCCGACTGAAATGACGAAAACGAATAAAGTTACATTCGTTGCTACGTTGAACACGAAATGAATACTATCGCAGTTAAAACTAATATTAGCATTTTTAATATGTAGCAATAACGGTCGCAAATGACATGAGAGATTGGACTCACCTTGCATCGAAAACAAACTGCTACTAGTTTGCTATATGCAATATTCGTCAAAATATTAATCAGACTGCTTTAATAGTTGAACATGTTCTTTTTCAACCAATCAGGATTCGTTCATTGATTTTGCAATTTAGATGTGCAGTTGAATTTGTGCATTGAACTCAACAATGTATGAACATTCACATAAAGAATGCATTCTACGGATGGCCTCTCTAACCCACCAGCTATAATAGATAGGTATTTTTATATGGCATATTGTCTCTCTCAATCGCGTAATGTATCCGGTTTCATATATTTGCATGCGTAAAGTTTAACTGGAGTTGTATAGCGGAAACCCAAGACACCGTAAAAAACATAAAGAACAATAGTTAAACTAAAGCTGACCATTTCGGAAAGTGCTGTCTTTGAAGATGCATATTGCTTATGGAGTCTTAAAAGCTATGTTACGTGTCACTCTCTGAATATCTGATATCCTAACCATATATCGTTATTTATTTCGTTTGAATATTGAGCAAAATCAGGATGCAATTCTCATTGGAACATAGCTAATCAATGTGATGCTCTGAGTCATGTCACTCGATTAGGCCAAATTGGTTTTTGTTGTACTTGATGTTGTTGTCATCCTTCGGCCGATGTCCGACACCATTGCTTCATATTCAACAGCATTTGGAATGACCAAACATTCCGATTCGTGAGTTACTATCTTTCCCACAGCAATCACAATGATGGGCGGTACTCGGAAGGTCGGCTGCAGTTGTACGGTGAGGGTGTGATCTAAAATTAGCAGCCGTGTGGAAATCTTTGCACTTCAAAGTGTCAGAAGGCACTGCTCATAACAAATTAAACAGCCCAATTTGTGATTCGTTGGAAATGGACACAATTCTAAATCAATGAAAATATTCCTACTCACTGGTCGACCAACTGGTACAAACGCATGAGCCCAAACACAAGTAGTTAGGGCTTAAACTCACGATCATGAACAAAAATGCTTACTTGCATACATTTCCATCAAATAGTTCACACGATATATCATTGAAGAGGTTAGTCGTACCAATCTTCAGCAAGAATGGCACACAAGCACAAATTGTTTCATTCTTCCGTTATCATTCACTTTTTATAACGCAGAGAGCGGTGTAACCGGCCTGCAATTTTCGACATCAGAAAGGCAACCTTTGTAAATGTGTTATTTGTCGCACGTTCCTTCGATCGGTACCACTACAGATTAAGAGCAAATGAATTAACATGTCAGATCAATGTCTAGACCATTGCGCATGACAGGTTTTGAGCTTCATTGGATTTCTGCCATCTGGTCCCGGTGATCTTTGAGTCTAACAAAACTGAGAACTAAAAATGTTGATTCCTCTACGGAACAATGAGCCCGTATTTTGGTTTCATGTTTTCCATTTGTGACGCTGAATCATGTTTATCATATTTTCCAGGAAGCTACAGTGTTAGCACATTCTTAGACCTTAAAATATCTCGAAATTTATCATGTACATTTACTCTTGTTGAAACCTGTCAGCTTGAACCATTACAACATTTCGCATGTCTTCATTCAACCATTGCGGATAATCACTTGCTAGACACGAAGATTAATAAGCGAATTCTCAACGCAGCTGTCATTTTGTCCCGATTAAACTCTCGTGTTGGAGGTAACCGCAAGTTGACTGTAAAGACAGAGATGATAGTAACAAATGCGTGTCTACTAAATGCTTTACTGTAAGGCGGTCTATAGAATGTAAAATGGTCGTATTCAGAAAGATCTACCCTGTGGAGGTTATCAAACTAAATGTTATTCATCTGCTCTAGCAACAACAGCAAGTTTGCTTGGATAGCATTTCAATTATACTCTCATTTAATGGGTTAAACAACAGAAATCGTGTATTTTTCCGGGTGCTTTCAAGCCTCCATAAGAGAGAGAAAGATCTTATCACAGTTCCCTCTATAATCTATAATGCCCATTATAAAAAGACTTCTTGATGCAATACAACGACGAACCATAATACCATGCTAATCTCATCATAAACCACAATTCTTTCGAATAAAATTCCGGTCAACGAATTTGTCCAAACTTACGATCCAAACAAATTGTCGATCATACATTTGAGCTTCGATTTTGTACGTGTAATGCGCACATATTCACCGAAAATCGATCTCCATACCACATTGTATTGCACACGAATGTGGCTGCCAAATTATTCATGGGGCCATTGTTGACCTGATACTTACCCACCGCGATCATTGTTTTGATGTTCTTTTCGATTTGCTGCGCACAGTTTTCGGTGCACCACGTTTTCGTGTCTAGACACTTCGATCTACAAACTTCGTACAAACGTAACCGGAATTCTATTATTGCTAAATCGAAGCTTCATCTGCTTCCGGTAGTGACCTGTTCCACGATTTCAGTGCATTAACTTAAGTAGGAAACTCCACATGGAACCGAAATCGACGGTGTCGGATGGTGAACAGTAAAAGAGCCAATCAATTTATATCGCATTGCTAGGAGACCAGAGCCAGATTTGAGTGTTTTCGGTTCAGAAAGTAAAAAAAGTAAAGAAAGCCTTCGCTTTCGTTTTAATCTTTTCCTTACTGTTTCCATTTGTTGCAGTTCATGCAGCAGTCGTTTCTGATAAACTAATTGCTAGCTCGTTCGTCAACCAATGGTGTTAATTTGGTCTGGACAACACATTTCGAAACGTTTGAGCTTCTCCGTGTCTCAACACTTCAACATTCTTTAAATTAACACTGTTTACTGTCAAGGTTTTATCGTGAATAAGGAATTGGTAAACACTTGCATCTCGCGGCTGCCTTTAGGGACACTTTTGGGTATATGTGACTCTGGTAAACAGGTTACCGTAGACTTATTCTATGTAAGTACCCTGGCAATCAATTCCATTTGATTCTATAAGCGTTAATATTGACGCGTCTTCAATGCGTCTTATGTTTGCTGTTCATTTGTTATTAACCGTTGGCTAGCTTCACAGTGGACCTGATTTCGTTTTCCGTCCGTTGCTGCACTAGTGTTACATCTTTTGGAAATCAGACGAGGATATGGACCGGAAAATCTGTCTTGAGTGAGCGGTGGTGTAGGATATATATATAAGCATTGATCGACTTTTGATAGACTGCAGTTTATACATTCCCATCTACTTGCTGTGACAAACAGCCCAAACATGGGAAGATTAACCCCTTTCAGGACGGATGTAACCTTTTGGTTACATGAACTTCGCAAGTCATTTTAACCTAATTCTAACTGAATTTTCTGAATTTTTTTGCACGGCGGCATACAGAATTTTGTCAACTGCAGGATGGTTTTCTTCTTTGTTCGCAATCATCATTGACTTGTCCACAGTGAAAGAGAAAGTATGTGCTGGTTCGGGTTTCGAACGTATCCTGACAATTCGCAGTTTGGTGAGCCGAATAAAAATCGTGTGAAAGTCTCAGTTATTATAAATGTTGTTCCAGTATAAACTTAGTCATGCCTACAAAGACATTATGTAAAAAAAATTGGAATAAATCAGAAAATCTTCGAAATACATTGCGTTTAAATAGATGTAACCTTTATGTTACATCCGGCAGAAGTCACCAAAATCGTACAGGCCTGTTGGAAGTGTCTCACGACCGTGTAGCGCTCATTGTTTCCATGGCAGATCGCACGATCGATAACTGCGGACACTTATTCATACGCCCACGACCCAGATCTCCTCTGATAGGCATCCATGGTGACCTAACTGGTATAATCAAAGTTCCTAGTTATCAAACTTACTGTAAAAAAGGCTTAAGCCTCAAAGCAGTTTCGAGTAATATGAGTCGAGACAGATATGAGGAGATAAAGCGCCGTCTTCACTTTAATGATGACATTTTGCAGAAGGAAGATGGCAACAAAGATGACAAACTATCCAAAATTCGACCAATAATGGATTCCATCAAATCAAACTGTCAGAAACTTCCACAAGAAGAACATCAAGCCGTGGATGAACAAATCATTCCGCTTAAAGCGCATATTTCCTCAAAACAATAAAATCTAAGAAAGCCACACAAATGGGGGTATAAAGTCATATCTAGAGCAGTGGCCTTATTTATGACTTCGAGATTTCAACGGGGAAGGATCGGAAGAAGGAAGATGTCGAAGTTGGAGTGTCATCAACCTACGCACTTCGGCTTGCTGAAGGTATACCCAAGCACAAGAATTACTAGTTATTTTATGATAACTGGTTCTCTTCATTGGGCTTATCAAGGAAGCTACGGGAATCTGGTATTCTCAATGTGTCTACCGTCAGGGTGAACAGGCTGAAAAGATGTATACTGAAGAATGATAAACTGCTACAAAAAGATGGGAGAGGAAGTTACGACTCCAGATTTGAAATCAATAGTAATATAATAGCTGCGAAGTGGTTTGACAACAAACCCATTCACCTACTTTCTTCATATGCGGGAATAGAACCGGCTAATACAGTGATGAGATGGGAACGAAAACAGAAGTCATATTTAGAAGTTGGTAGACCTTTCGTTGTAAAAGAATATAACAAATTCATGGGGGAAGTCGATTTGTGCAATAAGTTGATCGAACATTATCGTACCGATTTCAAGTCGAAGAAATGGTACATGAGGATTTTTTCTGTGTAAAAGGATTGACTAAAGTGAGGTGTCAAAAATGCGATGTAGCTCTGTGTCTGACCTACGACAAAACATGTTATAGAGGCTATCACACAAAAGTACAATGCAGTGCCATAAGGAAATGACGTCTGAAAACTGATGACTTCTGCCGGATGTAACCAATTGGTTACATTTTGTTATTTTCTCAATTATGTGAATATCACAAACTTTTTATATTATTTGTGTTATTTCACCCCTGGGCAACTCGTTTCCGAAGAAAAAATATTTTATTTCGGTTTAGAAAATAATTCAGGCATGAAATGAGTGAAAGAGAATGATTCTACTTCTCTTTTGAAGCAAATCCGATCGATTGAAAATTGTTCGATGCTGCTAGCGGATTTGGATGCCCTGTATCACTGGTCTCCACAAAATCAGATGCATTTCAACCTAAGTAAATGTAAAATGACCGACATTATGACTATACACATAATATTGGTCATGAAAACCTGTCTTAGACCACGGCTGATAAGGATCTCGGTAGCTGGATTACTAATAACCTGAAACCGAATGGTCATTGCCAGAAAGTTTTCACCAGGGCACGTGGTATCTTGGAAACGCTGAGAAGAATATTTAGGTGGTTCACTCCTGAAACGCACCTCCGTATTATAAATACTTATATCCATCAAACGATATAATACATTATCTCAGTTTGGCTACCGTGGTTGCGTAAAGTCGTTGAAATGCGACGAAGCTAATAGATGGGATGCAGCACATCCCATACCAAGAGCAAATTGCCATGCTGGGATTGACCGAATTTACACAAAGGAGAGTAAGGAGCGATATGATTCTAACATATAAAACACTGTGGATGAAGAATCACCCTCTCCGCGATTTGATAAAAGTCAGTTCCCTTAAGAATACAGGGGGTCATTCAAGTGGTCTCGTTATACCGCAATCACAAATCGATTTTTGACGACATTTCTCAAAATTGATCCAAGAAGATTACCCACGTTTCAGTCTAACCACAATAAAACGAATGGTTTAAAATTAAAGTGTATTTCGCTCTAGTTGCACGGGCCGGTAAACTTCCAAGCTTCTTCTACCAGGAGCAAAATGGTAATAACGCCCAAATCGATCGTCTGTGGTCATTATACGCAGATTAAATGGGTCACGCGTTCAGACCAGGGTGCAATCGAAGCACCATTTGGTAGTGCGTTTTATTTTTGAAGGTGATGCTAATGCTGTTGAGAGGGATGATGATATGGTGGAAGTGTAGGAGGTGGTAGTGGTAAGTAAGGAGCAAGAAGATTACAGTAAGATGATGCTGTAATTTGCAGTCATAGAAGTACGGATGTTACTACTGATGGATGATTATATACACGAAACTGAAAGCTAACCAATTCTTTTCAAAGGTTTAACCCATTGGAATGAAAAAATCCAAAATTGTTGCAATTTATTTTCTTGTTGTAAATTAATTCAAATCTTTGTATCTATTTTCGATACCAAAATCATGATTTAAATGAGAATTTTGATTATTCGTTTGTTTAAATGAATCATTTGATGTTAATGTCGATCAAGTTAATGTGCTTAATACAAAACTGAACGGAATTTAAAAAGAATTGAACCTAAACGTCAGGTTTAAAACGCCGCCGTTGATATGTGTCTGACATGGTACATCACTGTCTGATGTGGTTTCAGCGTCACTGTGATCTCAGTGAACAAATCCATCTGATCCGAGATTTCCTTGCCGCTAATCACGTCAGTGACCTTGAACAAAGGAGGCATCATCCCGTTTCGCCGGATCAACATTTTGCACAAGGTGAACTTGATCTGCTTGTTTTGTGAGCCACTGTTGAATACTGCGATTGCCCAGCTGTTCGGAAGGTCAAACAGCTCACGTGACCAGTGCTGAAATGATCGATATGACACATTGATAGCGCTATTGATTTTTTATTTCAGAGTCAAGACTGCATATTTAAATCGTATCGTGATATAGATATATGATTTTCTAAAATCAATTTTGTTGATTATCATCCAGTTCGAGGCAATCAATGAATGATAGAAGGACAGCAGATTTAATGAGTTAGAATTGAAGTGACTAATCACTATTTGTTTGAGCCCAGCTCCTAAAGAATTTCATACACGTTCGACTAGAGCAGATCTAGGGAACGTTCCGTTTCTAACACGGTCGATTTGTCAGGCCATGTTTGATAGTTAGAACGGTAACAAAGAGCAGGATCAGCTGACTATCACGCTTTGCGAAGCGAATCATTACCCGAAAATCGTTCTACACGATTGCATAAAATATTTTTCCGGTATATTTCGGGTAATAAAAAGATAAGTTCAACTAGTAACGAGGTAGATCTATGGATAGGTCATTTGTTGTCCAGGCGAGCATGATTGTCTTCACTAGAAGGACAATTAACAAGTTCGAATGGAGCATAAAAATGGATAGAAGTGATGAGGATGACGATGGTGATATTTATGGTGATGATGATAATGATGATGATATCAATGATATCTATGATGTTGAAGAAGAGGATAATAAAAAGGAATATTTGTTAATCACTTTACTACTGTTTAAAGCCCACTGAATCTGATCTTACTGTCTACACCTAAGGAAGAAAATCAGCCAGATACCGGTAGTGATATGTTAGGGACGTGGATGTGAGCACCACAATATATTAAAAACGAATCATATTTTGTTAGTATTGCAGCACTATTTACGCTGGAGAATACGGTGAAAATATTGATGACCATGGTCACGATTTTAAAGTTGATAAACCAATGTTTATTGTGTCTGGATTCATTCCCGAGGTCAAACCTGTGAAACGCTATTTGCGTACACCCACGAATCCCACAACACAAAGTGGTCAAAGGCGTTTATTCCGCACAAGACAAATAACGAAACACACGCTGATCTTATAAAGACAAAGAAGCAATCAAAATGGTGATCTCAACATGGTTATCACGGTTGTCACTTCTATCTGTTTTGTCAGTCAATTTTGTGTCAACCGGTACAAGTTGAGCCCTCGCCACGCATGGCTGGTTTCACCGACATCGACGATTTGCTTATCGTTCGATTGCAGCTGACGGTGTCCCTCTTTTCATAATTTTCAAAATGCTATCGCTCGAATCGTTCGAGTGCAACCCTACCGAAACCAGAACTATAACTAGTTCGCAATTGTTTTCGTCCATCTTTTCGGAGCTACTTGCTCTTAGGTTGTGTTGGTGGGTAGAGTCCTCCATATCATTCGAAAGCTCGTGCTTAGCGTTCATCTCTAATGCACTTCACATTATTACACTTTACTTGAGTGGACTACATATAGATAACTATAATATTGTGATAATTGTGTCCGTGGCCATTGTTATTGAAACACTATTAACTTGGGCGAAACAATGATTATAATCATCATAACAAAATTTATTTTGAATATTAGAATTGAACTTATTTTCATGCTTACCTGAACCTCATCCGACATACCCACGAACTTCGGCATTCTCACCTCCTTGTCTTGGTTGATTTTGATCAGACGTGTGTTTTTCAGTAGCTCCAGCGTTGCGTCATCCGACCGTGCAATATCTACCGAGAAGAACAAGGGCGAAGCAAACAAACACCACAAAGCCATTTGACTTTGCTGTTGTTCCCACGTCAATCGGCCGTCTCCAACTCTGAGCAGACCCAAGTCGTTGAAACGCCCAGGCCCCACGAGTGAATAGAACAACGAGTCGTAATTGCGCATTATATCGATTTGACGTGTGATTCCGTACCAAATATCTTCGTGGTCTTTAAATAAACGCCAGGAATTGCATGCTGAAAGTATTCTTGTCCAATTAACACGGTCCGGATGATTTTCGTAATCAATGGTCATGAAACCGCCGGAACATGCGATATAGGCTGGATTCTCATCCTGACGAAACAAGTCGCTGAACTTCGACAAGTAATCATTTTCATTGGGCGAAATTAGTGACCATGCATCAAGTGTGACAGCCTGAATGCCCCATTCGGATAATGTGACCACATCATTTTCAACGAAGCTATCAGACGTAGTAATTTTGACCATGGGCACTATACCTTTTATGCGGAGCTGATCCCCTAAAAATTTTATTCCCTAAAATTAAATGTTTTTCGGAATTATACTACTTTTGTTTAGTTAGTAATAATAAACTTTCGAAAATGTGTTGGGTAACGTGTAAGATTATGGGGGTTTTAATAAAATTTGCGCTTACTCAAACTCCAAGCACCAGTAAAAGTTGTGGTTTTATGTACTGACGGCTTGTCCATTTTTTTGGTACATTTAATTGAAAGTTCATTTGTTTCGCCTTTTATTTAGCATTGGGATGAATAACTGCCTCTCATATGAATTAACACCGTGATCTAATTGATTTGACCTGTGAGGATTTATTTTCAAACGGTCTAGAGCAAGCATGAAAACAATATTGTCTAGGGCATTCCTCTTTTTTTCAAAAAAAGTATGTGTAAATGATAATAAAAGTAAGCACGTGTACAATACAATATGTGCTTGCTTTAGGATTGAAAATACGCTGTTTGTTGACGTTGAATCAATCATTTCTCACTCCCATGGGCTGCTCAGTCACAAGTGAACTGCTTTTCGGCATAGACAAAAACAATGTCCTAAATCAGGGTAAGTTTTCGCATTGTTCAAAACCAGCGGCTTGTAACGTTATAGTACATCATTTCACAAATCTTTGTTCAACTATTGCAGGTAACCTCTCACTAGACACCAATTTCGATTAGCGACCTTACAAGAAAACATTCATTTTGCTCTTTTTAAAATCCCGTTTCTGGATCAGCGCTCAAAACAACGACTGAATGAAATCTTCTGGTTTCATGGGATAAAATAAATCGCGATGTCTTCATATTGAACTCGGAAGTCAAACTCTCTCTCTCTCATACCCGAAAATCATTTCCCGGTTGATCGACGCGGTCGAAAGCAGTAGACCCTGTTTTCCAAATTACAAATGATGCTTGGATCTTAGCCTCATACGTAAAGTATTCACAGCTAGCACTGCCAAACTAATATGGTCAATAACAAGAAACTTTTTATCTCTCTTGGCCTACATAATAGCCTCATTAGGATTACGGACATTGAGAATTTTTACTCTGTTTATTCACAATATGCCCAATGTGTGTCGCGAACATTGCTTTGTGTTACCAGTAGCAACCAACAATGAACAATTTGAGAATCAGAACTCACTCGCTCAAACGGATTTCGATCCACCTTCATCTTGCCGCTTGATGAAGAATCACGTGATCTCGGTAACCAATAAAGATCGAGGTCAACGAGGCGATACCCGAGCGCGCAGAAGTTTCTAGAATTTAAGGCGTTACTTATATGCTCTATTAAAAATTCTCCGACACGTATTTTCCGCTGTTGAATGCAGGCGTTTGGATCACTGACAAAGTTGATGCTTGACCAACCCATGGGAGGTGTCGAATAGAGGTCGATTATCGTGCAGAACAAAATCAATTCTTCGAAGATGAATGATTGTGGAAGCTGAGATTTGAGTATCATCTGTGCGTGAGAAAAAAGGATAATTTGAAATACATACAGAGTGAATGTTCATCAAGAATCAGGTTAACCTATTTTCATTCTGACAAAAGCATGCAGGCAAACTAACCACATGAAATACCCAACTATTTATC
>JACCGJ010006566.1:0-10377 GCA_013407085.1 Atriophallophorus winterbourni | reverse complement strand
TTGTTTTTTTCATTCGTAACAAATTTTCTAGATAATGGTTGCTCGTAGATCAAAAGTTACTGAGAGTAGTCTCAAAAATTCTTCACTGCAACAAAATGCACGTAGAACAGCTCCTGAACCCCAAAAGCCGTCTGAAGCTACAGTCAATTGCGGTAAAGCCGGTTGTTCCACCCCTGTTCTTGAAGGGATAGAATGTAGCATCTGCTCTTTCTGGTTTCATCCTGGTTGCCCGGTTTTGACGTCCGCTGTTTTTAATGAACACAAACAAAACGCAAGTAAGCTTTGGCTCTGTGCAGCATGCTCGATAAACCCAACTGTCCGTTGTCTGCTATCGTTGTTAGACCAACAAGTTCAAGTTCAAGTTGCACAGTCTAAGAAAATTGCATCTCTTGAAAGTAGACTGCTCCGGTTAGAAAACAGCCATGGTTCTCTGTGTAATCGTCAACAGTCCGAGTTGAAAAGGGTTGCTGTTCCTTCTGTCCCGAAAGCGAAGCACACATTTGGGTCGTTGGTTGCTGGAATCTCATCTGTAACTGAAACACCGATGACATTTGCTACAACTGCTGCTTCTGTGGCGATCTCCACTGGTTCTACGTACACACCCGTACATACGATTCCGGGGATTGCAAAAGACAACACTCGTGCCAAGTTCACAGCAGTGAAGAAAGTGGCCACCGCAACAAGCTCCCGTTGCAATGAGGTGCTAACCGTGATATGCACCAATGTGCCAGAGGCAAATTCGCCTCGTTTCAAAACTCGCCAGGTGCAAGATGCACAACAGGCGATATGTGACTCAATGAAGGTTTCTGCAGAGGCCGGGAACATTGTACGTCTGTCCAGGCATCATAAATCATTACATATTGGCGAGCCTAGACTATTGCGAATCACCTTAACATCCTTGGAGGATGTTGAATCCGTCTTACTCTCTGCACACACTTTGCGCAACAGCAATTCACCCATCCGCATATTTCCGGACTTGTCATGGGCAGAGCGACAAGCCAAGAAAGAAACGAACTTCAACTGGAAGCTGGAGAATGACAAGAAAAGCGTTTTTATTCATGGCGTTCCAGAACTAAATGACGATGATGCCAATAAAAACACTACACACGACTGCGAGCAGTGGCGTTTCATACAACAGCAAAGCAAAATCACTGACACTCTGACGATTGGTTTGAAACGTTTACCTGTTTCCCTCAGTTACAAGGGCTCTGGGCCCCGCATACTCAAAGTAACTTTTCAATCAGAATCCATGGTGAATGATGCGTTACAGAGTTGGTACCGATACAAACGTTTTGCACCTCCCGAGATTCGCCTCCGTTCTGCCCTCGATAAAAAGCGAATCGACAAGCTTCAGTGTGATTCTGCCGATAAAAGTGTTGATGCCTCAAAAAACTTAAGCCAGCCGGTCCTATTAGGATCGGCGTAATAGACTCCCAAAACAACTCTGCAGACTCCGCCCTATCGCGCGAGAGCCTGAAGTGTTTCTATGCGAACGCCCAAGGCCTACTCAGTAAACTTCCTGAACTTCGTCTTCGACACGCTGCTCAACGCTTCGACGTGATAGCTGTGACTGAGACATGGTTATCATCTTCCGTTGCAGACGCCGAAATTTCACTTCCTGGTATGATTGTCATTCGGAAAGACCGTCCCACCAAGGGTGGTGGAGTTCTTTTGTACCATAACTCCTCACTCCACTGTGAACCACTATCTCACATTCATCTGCAAACCATAGATTCACTGTGGTGCCGCTTGCAGCTTATAAACAGTGACTCTGCTCTACTGGCTGTGATCTACCGCCCACCAAATGCTCAACCTGTTGCTGATGTCAACCTATTACACTCCTTGCGATTCGCCTTATCAATGCAACATAGTCACGTCTTGTTGATGGGAGATTTCAATTCACCCAGTTTGACTGTTGAACCCTCCTGCGATACTTTTGCTTGGGAGCTGCGTGAACTGATAGGAAGTCACCCTTTGTACAATCCCGTGACTGAACCGACACGTTTTCGTGGAACTGACACGCCTTCTCTATTGGACCTCTTACTGACGAATGAGGAGTTGATGATTGAGGAAATCTCGAGTGAAACTCCGTTAGGCAAAAGCGACCATATAGTTTTAACTTTTGACCTTGTGTGCTATGCTAACTACCTCAACCATGAGGACTCTCAGTTACGGACGGTCACTGACTACGGCATTTTCTATGACGTTGTAGCCGCCAATAGCTTCGATTTCATGTTAGAGGACGGTCCGGATTCGGTTTGGCAAAATTTTGTTACCAAGTGGCACCAGATGCTAGAGCTTTCTTCAGTCTCAAAACCCGTCTTGCGAAAAACCACCGACACATTCATTCGAAGCAGAACTCGTAAATGGATGTGCCGCAGAAATGCTGCGTGGACTGAGTTCAAACTGACACAACTGCCAAATGATTGGGAGTGTTACAGAAAATTACGAAATCATTGCACGGGACTGGTGCGCCCGGATAAATTTGATTATCAAAGTAAACTCACCGGTCAATTCCTGGAAAACAATAAGCTCTTGTACACATTTATCAACAATAAACGGAAGGTTCAGACTGGTATCCCTTCACTTACCACCAGTATAGGTTCCACGACGACATCAAAGGATGCGGCAAATGTTTTAAGATCACATTACATGCCGATTTTCCAAAACCCCTCTCTAATTTTCCCCATGCTTTTGACCCCATCATCTCAACCTTCTTGTATTATGTTTTCTGCCAGCAAAGTTCGGGAAAAAAATCATGCAACTTCGACTCAACTCATCACCGGGTATCGACTGTATCACACAGAAAGCATTGTGCGCAGTTGCCGATCAACTTTGCGAACCTCTCGCGGCTTATTTCCAAAAATTGATGGATAACTCTGAAGTCCCTACTGGTTGGAAGGAAGGTATCATCACTCCCATTTTCAAAGGTGGAAGCCGTAGTGATCCTGCCAATTACCGTCTAGTTACCCTTCTCCCAGTGTTATCCAAGGTGATGGAAGCCATTGTTGCCGATGAAATTATGGCTTTTGTGAATAGTTTTTATTTCATCGCTGCAGAACAACATGGATTTCGTAAAGGGCATTCTTGTACCACAAATTTGCTTTTAGCCAGAGACTACTGGACTAAAGCTGCTGACGAAGGTCAGGGTATAGACGTCATTTACTTGGATTTCTCTAAGGCATTTGACCGAATTGACCATGCGATATTGCTTCACAAGCTGCAGGCATTGGGTATTCCACCCGTGTTGCTGTCCTGGGTTGCTGAATTCCTACGTTCGCGAAACCTTCGGGTGCGGGTTAGACAGACCCTTTCAGAGCCATTTCCAATTCAGTGCGGAGTACCTCAGGGGTCCGTTCTTGGCCCGCGTTTATTTTTGATATTTATCAACGACATTGGTGGGTACGTCGAATCACCATTTCTCCTTTTCGCTGATGATATCAAGATTTGGCGGGTCATCAACTCACCCAGCGATACAAGGAAACTTCAATTCGACCTGGAATCATTACACGCATGGTCTACGATCAATCGCATACCATTCAACACTGACAAATGCCACGCATTACGCATTCGTCTTCCTGGCGACCCTGGCTATAATCTGGGCGGCAAGATGCTCGCTGTCACGATGCAAGAAAAAGATCTTGGGGGGATTATACAAAATGACTTGGGCTGCTCTGCTCAGTGTAGTAGAGCTTCAACCGTGGCAAATAGAAACGTTGGGCTTTTAAAACGTGCGTTCGGAACAATCGATCCACGTCTTTTCCCGTTTCTTTTTCAGGCGTACATCAGGCCACACTTGGAGTATGCTGTCTCCGTCTGGAACCCATGGTTGAAACGTGACCAGCACGCCCTAGAACAGCCGCAGAGACGTTCTACGAAGCTTGTCAAGGGGCTTAGCTCCGTCAGCTATGAGGAACGTCTTACGACTTTACAATTATTCTCTACAAACTATCGTCGTATTTGAGGCGATCTGATCCTTGCGTATCGGATATTGACGGAAGAAACTCACCCATGTAGGGGTATGCTTAAAATGGCCCCATACTCAGCAAATCGCGGTCATCACTTGAAGTTGGCTCATCTGCATAGTAGATTGGACTGCCGCAGATACTCCTTTGCCGTCCGGATTCCTCGTGCTTGGAACGCACTACCCCTTTCTGTTATTTCTGCCCCATCCCTAATTATTTTTAAAAAACGCCTTGACCTCCATTTTTATCAGACGATACACAATTCTTGATTATGCTTTTTTACGCTTATATTCTTTGTGATACTGCACCATATCTTTCCCTCTTTCCACAGCGTTTCCCGTCCCAGAAAATATGGATCACATTTCCCTTCGACCACTTTGCTGAACTGCTGAAACTTCTTGAGACCCAATATCCCAGTATCGGCAGTCCAAGCGCACGCAGTCTCAGCTGACCCTGTTCCGGAGGATGTGGTGGGTAGCGGTGTCCCGGGTTGACGCCCTACCTGTCCAAATGCCACAAAAATCCACTGATGGTGCAGGTTAACGCGAATGTGGCCCGCTATAAGGCCTTGGAAACGCGAACATTTTACTATTCTTTTCTTTTCGATCCACTGCACAATCCACCCTGCGGTTTGTACAAGCTCCCCGCTTTTATACCGTAATAAACTATTGACTATTGACCTAATTGAATTCCAACTTGAACTATTTTTGCTCTACATTCCAGGTAACCATCCCCTACCACAGAAATCTTTGAACCATTTTTTGTTTGAAGTGGTGGGCGCTCTTTTTGGCATAACCAACCCGGAATAAATCTGGACCGCTCGAGTGGCGACTCTGCCACATATCGTCCTGTTTGCACACTGAACTGCACTGAACTTTTGACGCGCTAAATTTGATATTAATGTTCGGATGATCCGCATATCTTCGCTACGAAGTTTAGTCAAGGTATTTAATTTCGATCGTGTAATATTTCATGTATGAATATACTCTTATTTCCATATTTTTCAAATATGATATTTGAAATTTTCGACATCATTCATCCTGATATGTAAGCTCCTACATGATACCTTCGTCGCATGTAGCTTAATCTTCTAGATACACGACAGGGAGTCAAGCCCTCGTAAGCCGATTAGATCATTCATATAGAATGATCCCCTGTTATGTTTATCGCATGGTCGTAATTATATGGTTTTTAACTTCACGTCTCGTTTTTTATTGCAACATGTCTTTACTGAACTTAGGCGATTGACGCCGAACCCGTTGAACTCCACCCGACCCCCTGTACTGACTATCCTATGGTTATATTTTAAGCTCATAACTTTTTGTACTATAATATACTATTGACTATTGACTATTCTCGTCCTACCTCGAAAGTCAAACATTTCTATGCAGTATTTCTGTGCTGTGCGGCTAACATCTTGCTAAATTGATTGGCCACCGGTAGTGAGCTGCATGCTGAAACACGCTGGAGTCTCACTACCATTTTTTTCTATTTTCTTTCTATTTTTGTCATATCTGTTTCAGCCTCTGCAACCTGACAGTCTCTGCACTTTGCCTGAATCAGCCTTGTGCTTTCACATCACATGCGGAACGAGAAATTTACATTTGACATCGTCCTTTTCCCCATCGAGCTAACTCATTACAGACTCGTTACACTGATTTGCTAACTTTGTGCATAACTGAATTGAGCTAGACTGTAACTCTGACTTCTTCTCAAACACTTAACTCACTGATACCGATATGATCCTTATCTTTTCCGTAGAATTTCTGTTTGTGAAAAAGTTCCAAATCTGGTTTGCGTTTGATTCCCGTTGATGATGCTTATTTACAATCGATACGCATGAGTTGCTGCCATCTTTAGCTGAACTTTTTATTGTGCCAGATAGTCATCGGGCGTTTTTTATGCAGCCTTAAATAGCACGGCTTTCATGAATTTTTCATTCCTACAAAATACATTTGAATTTTGTTTATGTGTTTACCACTGCATTCCGGCAGCACCAGCGCTTGCAAAATAGCTTCTATACATTAAACTTATTAATGAGTTGTGTTGTATGAGCGGTTGAGTTACCTTTCGAGCTGTTAAATGGTCAATTCGTTCTTTGTTTATACTCAATTTCCAACAGAGATGCATTAAAAATCTTACTCATTTGGTTCCAATGAATTTAAGCTAGTACACTAACCCCTCTGCGTCACTCTTTACCTTGACTAAAATTTTGTGAATGACAGTGCAAGTCGTAAAAATGGGTTCTCGCTGTTGCCGCTTTACTTGTTAATGAAAATTGCTTACATCTTCAATTGTGAGGTATATGCATCTCATTCCACTGTGTGCACCCGTATGCAGCATGGCTTGCTATTTGTAAGATGCTGCCCCGATGAATCCCTTCCCGGTACCTAATTTTTCTCGAAAATTTCCTGCTGTGAATTTCAATATCCAGACACGTTCGTTGCATTTTTCGCAGCAGTCGAAAATTTTGCAGTCTTATTTCCAGCATTTATTTGCTCTCTAAAATAGCCAATCGTTCAACTGTCAACGCACAGAATTGACTACTGAGTTATTCTTTATTTGCGTTTAAAGTAAGTTATAAGTCAGCTGTACTTATTAATCAACAACTGCATGAAGTATTTTATAACAAAAACTTGTCTTTAAAAATTTTTATGCGTCAAATGAAGACAAACAACCCAGAACCGGTTGTGCAGAGAAAATGCGCGATATATGAGCAACGCAATAGACAATATAATTGTTCCGTCTCATTCCGTACATGTAAATGACCGGACTATGCCAATAAACAGAATGTCATGCGGCTTACAAGTGGCAACCCTCTGGTGTCTTCACAGTACAAGAATAAGATAAAAATAACGCCAGACAACACATCATCACACCGATAGCAAGCTCTAATGATCAGCATGTAGCTCACTACCAGTGACCAATCAATTTTCTTTCTCATATCTGTCTAGGCCTGGGCAACCTGACAGTATCTTAGTCCTCGTGCAGTCTATGACTGTGTGACACTTTGCCTGGATTAGGCTTGTGATTTGATTCATTCACTAATGATTGGCTGCTACAAAACCATGACCCTCTTAATATTTAACCAGTTTCCTTTATCGAACGGTACAATTATACATAACTACATATTCGCTAACAATCGTTTTATTATCTACTTTGCCCCGTTTAGTATTAAACCCACTTGGAGAATTTAAAGCTTTTTTTCATATCCTGCATCCAAATTTGGCATGAAAAACCTTTTGGAATTAAGCGATATAACACATTGACTAGAACTTGCCTGCAATGACTCTCCAAATAAACACAATAATTTTACCCTATCATTTAGCAATGGTCGCCTCCCAGACTATTCCCTTCCTCAAAGGGTTCGGCGCGCCTCAGACTTCTCGATATTCTACGATCCGAAGCAAGTCCAAAGGCACGCAAACCTCCACCATTTAAAAAACAAGACTCAAGTGAGTATCTCTTGTTTCATTATCTTTTCCTCAGATAATCCGATGAAATCATTTTTCAATCGCTTCAACATCCCCTCGGACCCACCCGGGGGCTCGAATATATATGGCTGGTTAGCGCTTGGTGCTGTAGGTATTGGAGCCTATGCATTTTATCGCATGCAACATTACAAGCAAATCACCTGGAGACAATTCACCGAAGATTTCCTCAGACGGTCGGTAACACTCATTCAAATTTTGATGTTCTAACTTGTTGTTGTTACACTGAGTGAAAATGATTTCACATTCATCATCAAAAACAGCATTACACCGGTAGCACGTACCGAATGCTTAACTGCCATACAACCATGAAAAGTAAAATCCTAAAAGATGGGGAAGGGTGGGGCCTAAGTTGCTACGGCTTCTATAGAAGAGTAAACACAAACAAACTGGGAAGAGGTGCCTACACCTCGAATGGAACATGCATTCAAACAAGTTTCGTGAACATCAGCATGGCAGCTTCCTTGCGGCTTTCACTGTCATGCATCATAAACAGCTTTTCTCGTCACTCCGCTTGATAACATACAAGATTAAGCAAACACTCCAAGAAGATGCTTAGTGCAAGACCGCCATTGAACACGGTTTCTGGACATATCCTGAAGCGTAACTAGCCATTGCGATATCTGATCGCGGGGACACCAGCCTGGAAGACGCGCTGCGCCGACTTTGGAAAGGTTACTAGTAAGGGTTTTTAACTGCCTATACCACGTGACGGTTTGGCCACCCCGAGATTTACGCCAATCAGGATGTGGCGATGAGTATACGAAATCTGTATTTGCACAGCGTAAGCGTTTCGTCCATGTCACAATTATTCGGGACAATATTACACTGGAAACAAGTACCGAATGTGTGAGTGCCATACTCCTAAAGAAGATGGATAAGGTCTTGCCTTGAAAGAACGATGAAATCTATAGAAGAATAAGCACAAAACAATTGAGATTAGGTATACAATTCGCTTGAACTAAGAATTCAATCAAGTTTAGTGAACGATAGTGTTGCATCAGCAAAGCAGCTTCTCTTCTGCGCTCTTTGATATGCACCACAGGCTTTCCTCAGTACCGTATTAAGTCAACACTCCAAAATGCTGCTTACTACAAGTGCGCCAATAAACAACGTTTCGAGAAAAATCATTAAGCGTAACTAGCCACTTCGTTCACGGGACTATCGGCCTTGAAGATGGTCTGCCATTGGTTGTTTCTGTTGACAGTTACCCGACTTTGCCGCGCTGATTATCACATACGCTGCTTCAATCTGCAAAGTTACCGGGTTGTGTGCATTGGTGCACCACAAAAACAATAACTGTTTAACATCAATTCGTTTCTTCATCCAACTTTTACTACTTATTTGGTATCAATTTCATGTTAGAACGAATCACTTATTATTTCTCATCTTGTGATTTTTACCCCTACTAAACGGCAATTAGTCTTTATGTCATAAATACGGCCAGACACAAAACTCGCGGTACTGCGTGCTAATGCCAGAAATTTTGATTTATGCTGATATAGACGAAGACGCTGCAGTACTCCAGTCCCACCACAAGCAATAACCGTAATCCATCATTGAATGTAACCTCCCTTCCATCAACGTACATTCATACTTACGTACATATATACATACTTACATACATACAAACATACAGCTGATGTGATGTGAAGGCACAAGCCTGATCCAGGCAAAGTGCCGCACAGTCAGAGACTGCACGTGGGCTGAGATACTGTCAGGTTGCCCAGGCCTAGACAGATATGATAAAAGAAATACCTTCGTAGATCCATGTCTGAGCACCTTATTAGACACTCGCTTTCTTTGAAGTTCACCACGTAGCATCACGTCAAATAGATCCTCCTCCGATTCAGATTACTAACCTCACTTTCTTACCCCATTTTAGCGGTCTGGTCGATCACGTTGACGTTGTGAACAAAACGAAGGCCTATGTCTATTTGAAGTCATCGTGCGAGCGAGATGTGAGCGATTTGCTGGACAAACCGTTGACTTCACAGCCGATGGAGTACACCCCTTCGGTCACGGGGACCGATGTGGTCTATTGGTTCCAGATCGGTGCGGTGGACACCTTCGAGCGCAGTCTTCGTGACGTTGAAACACATTTGGGCGTGGACCCCTTGCATCGTGTCAATGTGAATTATGTGTCGCGTATGCAAACGTGGGTTCTTCGTGTGCTCGTTTTTTTCATTTCGTTTTATGAAAACACAAGCCCGATCTAGGCGAAATGCCGCACAATCAGGGACTACACATGGGGTTAGATACTGTCAGATAGCCCAGGCCTAGATAGAAATTAGAATGAAAATAGAAAAAAACAGTGATACTCCAGCGTGTTTCCGCGTGCAGCTAATTACTTATACTTTACTTATACTTTTGTGCGACAACCTCCTCCTGGAGGATGAGTCGGCTTCAATAAAGATTCTTGGGAATTTCTGTACAAAGCGGCGTCCCCAGCACCACTCGGCGTTTGTTCGAGTCAGCTTCTCTAGCCTTTGTACAACCAAGTGCGACCTGTAAGGCAGCGGGGAGTTGCCAGAAAGAAGTGGTTTGCACCAACTAACCGTCAGCCAGACTCCGTTTCAGATTTTTCCTCAAGGTTTTCTCCCGAAGCCGTTCCCGCGATCGGGTATCCCGCAAGGCAGTGGAGGTTTAAAATCAGGGTTTTCCTTCCCTTAGATGAAATGCCCTCCCCGACTAACGATCTACATCTGCCCGAAGCAAACTGGTTTTCAGGCGCCAGTCACTCGCCCTCGCCTCTTCTGTTGGTAGAAGCAGTTCCGCCGGGCTCGGGAAGCCACTCGTGCAGGCCAGAAGCTGGACTTGGTTATCAGAGGCTATTTGAGACGCATGCCATATGGGAGCATTTTATAAACAGTGGGAACTTATCCCCACTGCCACCCCTGGCTATGAAAACCTTTGGAACC